>OY776113.1:59042130-59315687 GCA_963675035.1 Allygus modestus
TAGCAGAAGGTTCGATTTTGAGTGAGTGTTGAATTGATCAACCAATGTTTGTAGATATTGTTGTGATGCCATCTTCGTCAGTGGTGATGTCTTCTGTGATGTTGCCTCTTCGGAGTCTCGAATAATACTCGTGCTGGAGCGGTGTTGTCTCCTCGTATTTATAGGCCCCGCTACCCCCACCACATTTCTGTTCTCCGCTACCCCCACCACATTCCTGCGTTTGTTTCAAGTAAGCAGCCAAACGATATGCGTTGTACAATGCACAGTTTGTTTGACCGTGTTTAAGATCTTTTGCAGCGACACAAATATTACCGAGATTAATGTTTAGTCCTTACTGATAGTTATATCGAAAACATCACCGTGCGTGTACTTTTGTATCCAGTTCTTTTTTTCTAATCGTCTTGTGTATTTAAGTGAATATTGTTTGCAAAAGTTAAACATAATACTGTGCAGATTACTGTAGCTTATAAATCCTTCATACCAATGTATGTGATGAAAGTAGTTTGTTATCCATTTGTTTTTACTTTTTGCTTTGGTGTTAAGTTTGTTGAAAGAAAAAGGAGCTTCAAACGTGAATGGGTAAACTACAAATGTAAGCAAGTCTAAAATTACTAATTCCTTGATAATAAACCTATCATCATTATTCGAAATGCTTGAAATTCTATTACACAAGGCTTTACACTCACTTCTTCATCCCCTCCGCTCATCATGGTACCTAGCGATCAACTAAACTGTTTTCCACACCACGGTAGGTTAAATACCAGGCCGTACAGTTGCAGGCGCGTTGGTGTATATTTAACGTGGGCACCGTCCCCAATAGGCCTACCCCACGTGTGTTCTTCTTTACTAAGTCAAACTTTAGTCTTTTTTAACTTCTTCTTCTTGTGTTTCGTTTTCTTCTTCTTCTTGTTTCTCCGTTTCTTCTTCCTGTGTTGTTTCTTCTGTAGCTTCTGTAGCGATTTCTACAAGTGGGCCAAAATCCTTTAACTTTCTCCACATGCAAACTTCATGAGGTATTCTATTAAAAATAGGTGTATCCGCAGGTCCGTACACGATGGTGCTATCAGGTTGTTTTTCCAAAGTATCGACCAAATATTCTTTAATAATAGCGCTTGCAAATACCAACTGTCTCATGTACCTTGTAATAGGTTCTGTTGCGTAGTTTAAAACGTAGAATTCTTCACGTGATAGTAGAATCTTATTTTCATGTTGAGTCAAGTCTCTAATTCGCACTTGTAGTTGTCCGCGATTTTTAACAATATCGATTTCACTGTCACAATCCAAAAGTCGAATATGTGTTTTCCTTCCACACAAACTGTTAGTTAAATAACATTCTATTAAATGTACATATTTCAAAAATGACTCCCAAGCATTTTGCGAAAATAAAACCTTTTTTGTTCCATGGTGTAGTATTACTGTAGGGGAATAATCCAATGATTTCATCAATCCAACTGATACACTTTTACTGATGCATGCTGAGATGGGGTAAAAGATTCGCAGAAAAACTTCAGTTAAAATGTGAGGAGCAATATTTTCTTCAACTTTCTTCTTCCTCTTTGGTACTACCTTTGATGGGTCTGCATTACTTTCCTCCTCTCTATCTCTTTTACCAAACTTTAAAAATGCAGTTATTTCCTTGATGATTTCTGCTTCACTAGTATTATCACGTTCCAATAACGGTGCTACCTCTGCATCACCTTGTACAACAGATGGAGAACTCATTTTGTAGAAGATGTTACCCATGCGACGATAGACGATCAACTGAAGACCTGCATTGTTGCTCCGCTATTTATAGGTTAGCGACAGTGGCGGTGCCGGTGGTGGTACAACGTTTACAATACTGTCTTTACAATACCGGTCAACGGTGTGTATGTAACAATTTTATCGTGCAAAATTAAACAATACGCAGATGTATTTGCAGGTACGTTTTCTTGAAATTCCATTTCTATTTTTATATCAACACTAGACGATTTTACAGATTCATTTTGTTTGGAACAATCAATTACAACAATCGGAGCTTTCGATTCAAACTGTACGGGAGATAGTAGAGGTGTATTTGTTTTGCCGTAATATGAATTTTGGAACCTAGCGTACATATCGTATAAAACACTGTACCTTTTTTTATCAAAAGAAATATTAAAGTTGTCGTAGGGAACGAATTGTGAATTCAGGAACACTTTACAGTTTGTTAATTTACAATGGTCAAATTCACCAGCATTTTCAGTTATTATACTTTTCTTCTTCGTTTGTAATCCAAATATTACATATCTCGCTTTTTCCAAATGAGTAGAAGTTTTTACAGTCCATGTATGCCGTTGTGTTGTAGGTAAAACGGGGTATTCATGAAACTCCCAGCTTCTGAATGGCATTACAATGTCTCGATCTGATTTTAACTTTCTTAATAATGTAATCCTGTGTTCATCATTTAGTCGCACATGTGGTACTCTCCAAACAATCTTGTCTAATGTTAATTTCCAGTCTAAATTGGCATCAGTTGTTCCAGCAGCTGCTTTAATAATATCATTATCGTTTGATGATCTTAATAAAACTAGTTCTTGTTTTACATTTATTATAATTCTTCTGTAGTCTTCAGCAAATCCTAGGAGTAATCAATCTTAAAGGTACGTAGAAATCAAAGTTTCCCGAAGAGTCAGGAGTGATTGTACTTTTGTCTGGTGCAACTTTTGTTGAATCGAGTGTAACTCCTGAAATTTCATATCTAATCTCGTCAAACAAAAATGCCATAGGATTATTTATGAACGGAACAGTGGTTCCAGCAGTACCATCAGTTTTTGTTACTTTTCCTTCAATATATAAATAACTTTCGCATGGAAGAGTATAAATGTCTTGTTGTTGTATAGGAATCCTAATTTCATCGTTATTGTTTAATTTGGACGAAGCGTAAGGGTTGTGCGTGTGATATTCCTTTTCCCATAAGGTCTCGTCGAATGTTGGACCCTGCGCTATATCCAGTATATCCATTGTTAATGACCTTTAATCCAATTTCTTCTAGAAAACGAATGTTCTCACTTGTTAATCCTTCTACAGCTGATGAGCTACTGACCTCTTTGCTGGTTGGCTCTCTCTTTTTAAATGATAACCCCATTGTCTAAGCGGATGATTTTATATGTATTCTTACAGTAATAGCTTCTCATCTAAAGTCAATAAGGTTTCCGCCTTGATCCACTATGTTCAGCACGATGTCTGAAATGAAACTGGTGTTTAACGGTAGGTACACAAGGTTTTGAGGCTTTTCTACTATCTTGAAACCTGGTGCAACTGATGGGTAGAATGTGTGTAATATATGACGATTTTCTCCATCTCTGTAGGATCCTTGTATAATGCTACATGTAATGTCTATGCTATTAACTTTGATGATCGTCACAGTTTTATTCCCAGAATGAGTTATATTAGGTTCTAATACTTTTGTTTCCTTAGAAAACCCCAATAAACTACCAATTGAATGTTCTTGACTAAAATCAATATAATACTTAGACGTAATTTCGGCTTTCATTGTATTGTTATTGCCGTTTATCGTTATATTTTCTTTTCCCATATGTTTTTGTATAACTTCATTTATATTATCAATTTCATAAGCTCCTGTTGGTAAACTGAATTCTTCCAAAGCTGAATACTTTCCTTTATCATCTTTTGTCTTGTAATAATGTATTTTGTTATTAATTCCTTCACTAACGTTTGGAATAGAGTTATATGTTGTTAAATCCAATAATGCGGCTTCCCATAGTCTTCCTTTTTGCAAACGTAGCGCTGGAAACAGAATACTGCGCAAAGTACATGAGTTACCGGTTAATGACACTGTATACGAAGACATCTTAAAGTTGACTAACACTTTTAGCTAAAAAGTCTAAACATAAATGACCGTAAATGGATGTATCATCAGGTTGTTTTCTTGTATGATTGTAAAAAAACAATTTCTGCCGCACGAAAGTATTGTTGAAGTTCTTTCGGTGGTGGAAGGTCTCCAAAACTGTCGAAATAATAAATGGTTTTACCAATTTTCTTGTAACACACCCAATGAGTGCCTAATCCTTCACTATTATCCAAATTTGCAATACCAGTCTCATTTTTCCACATTTTAACCGGTAATTCATCTTTCATAAATACTCCTCTAAAAAATGGGATTTTCAAACAAGAAGCATATGTAATCAGTTCTTCATTGGTTAATTCTTTGTTTTTAATTATTAATTGCTCTTTCTTATTTAATACACACGATACGGTCTTAGGTATAATCCTCCTCCCTTTTTTATCATTGACCATATTGTTGGTTTCTTTTTAGCTTTACCACTGGTAGATCGACGTTTTCATCTGATATTACCTCCTTGTTTCTTAGCGGGGTTTTTCCCACGCCTTCTTCTCTTTCCTCCTCCAAACGTAGTTTTTGCTTTCATTGCTGCTGTTACTGCTAAAGACGCTGCTTTTTCACCAATACTCGCGTCACTAGATTTTACTCTTTGCCAGGCTTTCTCAGCAAGTGCTCTATCTGCTATTGATCTATTTTTAGTATCACCAAATTTGGAATACGCTATATCGTGCTGTTTACAAGCCTGATCGAGCTTATTTATTCCAGGATCTCCTCTAGCAAGACGTTTCTCTAATTTGGTTCCAGGACCACAATATTGATATCTCCAGGTAAATGTAATTCCACAGGTAATAAATCAATCGCCTTGTTAACTATAGCTCCAACCGGTTTACTCAATAGAGAAAATGCTGTTGATGCTATTCCCCTTCCTCTCTGTAATCTCTCTCGATTATGACTGATGCGTTTAACCCTCGACATGACTATTTATAGCAAAACTTACAATCAGTAGGTGCACTCTATAAATGTTTTACAATGAATGTAATATCAGTTTTGGTTTCTTGTATTATATACTGTTTAAAATCCATTTATTATATAGAAATGGATTTATTAATTAAATGTAGACATATTAAATAAAAGTAGTAAAAATAGAAATAAGGTGTAATTGAAGATGTTCCAGATGTTTCTCCGCTAGTGAAGGTATCGTTGTCTTCGGTAAAATGAATAAACTTTAAATAGTTGGCATGTTCCCTTAGAAACTTGCCACTTAATCGTTGGTAATTGAATAACACATCCCAGTCTAGTTTATCTTTAAAATTGTCAATGTAATTCTCAGAGAGATTTTGATATTTACTTATCACTTCCCAACAGTTATTAAGATTTGGTGTCATCTCTACGAGGAAGTCTTCTGAAAACTGTTGTCTTTGTAAAATATGGATCCAGTTAACTCTGTGAAAATAAATTCTTAACATAGTCATTGTGAAGAGGTATTGTATGGAAAGTTGTTCCCAATCCATATATCTATCAAACCGTTGAACAAAACCATCTGTCAACACTCCTTGGGGAAATCTCGGCTCTTGAGATATTAAACTCCACGCGGTAATATTGGATTCCATCATCCTCTCTGTATCGTCTCTCGAATATGACTGATGCTTTATCCCTTATCATGGAGTATTTTAAATTATTTTTTCTCTTATGTATTCTTCATCGTTTTCTGTTGGTTCATTAATCACATTCACTTTATCCCCCTTTCCTAATGTCTTGACTTTAGAAGGCTCAGACGGTTTATCTCGTTGATTAGGTTTCTCTGGATTGTGTATATTTTTCCAGTCTAAATAATTGTGACTGTCAACATCTGAAGCTGCATCTCTTCCTGAAGCCCGATGGATATAATGGAATAGAGCTGCACCAAACCTTTCCAAATGTTTTTCATATTCCGTAGTCCATTTCTTGTGTACAATATCAAACATTTTCTTATTTACAGCGTCTCCATCCTGCTCACAATCACCTACATTTGATAATTTTAATTTTTTTACGTCATAGCTTGTGTCAGTTTCATTCCTTTTGTAAATCGTTAACAATTTTAGAGTAGCGAAATTTACTGCTTCACCATCATAAACGGGATGTTGTATATTGCTTAACCTTTTACCGGAAAACCCCCAATGATCTTCGTGTACAGTTGGGGTTCTTTTATCCATGTATTTAACCGTAACCGCATCAGAAGACAAAAGCGGATCACCAACATTTTGAATTACTTTTCCTTCAAAATTATAGTTGCCATCAGGTGTTAACGGAAACCCAGCTATTTTTTCACTATATCCAGATTTTACTCCAAACTCGGAATACCGTCCAAACTTGTCCACACTCATGATGTAACTGAATCGCTATCGTTTAGGTTCTTATTATATATATATATATATATACGTCTACTGAACAATTATTCCTTGTTTTCGCAGTTCATCAACCAAAGCTACCCATTCGTTTTCTAAACCAGTGTGCCCAGCTTCCATAGCTTCATGTAATAACCTCATTAGATCAACTAACTTATTTATATCGTTGTAATATATTATATTAGTTTTATACAAGTTTTTCAATAATCCCCTTCCAGATGTGGTAGGATCAGTTGTTTTTCTCTTTTTATGCAAAACATTTAATTCAGCAGAAGATAAATCTCTTCTTTTAATTTGAGCTTTTTTTGATTTTGAGGGGAAAAGACTAGATATAATACTTGTATATTTTATTGACCGATTTCTATGAATAGGTAGGTCTTTGGAATACTTTTTTCTATGTGCATTTGTATACTCTAATATATGTTTAAACAATTGTAAATCCCTTTTAGTATATTTACCAGGATTATTTTTAAAGATAAGTTCAAACAAACCTTTTGTACCTTTATATTTCTTATCTCCAATAACTATATCATCATTTTCGTTTATATCTAACTTGCTATCTCCAATCATTAATCCTTTATCCTCTATTCTAGCTCCATAGGTATGATAATTTCGATTAGCATGTGCGGCGTGTAACATTTTTAACGTATGTGTTCTTCCAAGTGTTCCTTTAAACATAATATCCGTGCCTAATTTGCTTAAGTTGGATGGGTTAATATCCTCTTCTTCTGCTCTTGTATCTTCTACACTTGTATCTTCTGTACTTGTATCTTCTGCAATGACCTTTTCCTTTAAATCCTCTATATCTCTGCTTTCTTCATACTCGTCACTTTCTTCAGATGTTTGTTACTGGCCAAAACTTTCATCATTCTGAAATTCTTCTTCATATTTGGAAATTGGTAGCATTTTGTCTCCTTCGAAGCGAATTGAAGGTTTTTCCATATTTTGTGCTAATCGCTTTAAAGGTTCAGTGACAGGTTTGAATGTTGTTTCTAAAAATTGCTCTCTTTCATTTATACCTGATTTTAAAGCTCGGTTTTGTTGTCTAATAGAATCACTAAGTGATTTTATTTCCTTTAATAGCTTTTCCTGGTTAACCATCTTCACACCTTGACGACTTGTACAGTAATACCGCTAATCAGTGTATTAAAACGAATTTATCAAAACCTATTCTATAACGACCATCTTTTATAGCATGATCTTTCATAATAACCAAAAATCCATACTTTTCCGCCCATGCTTTTCCGCAAAGCTCTTTAAACTTTTCAAATGGCATATCCGCATTCACATGATCGTTATATATATGTTTTAGGTTAGTATTATCTTGTTTGAATACAATTAGAATATTTGCATTATCTCTGATAAGTTGTTTTGGGATTTTGCTATAGGTTTGTCCTATATATATGCTGTCGATGTTATTATGTCTTCCCATGGCAAAGTAGTTTCTAATAGTATCCTGATTTTCACAAGATACATCGTCAAATATAAATACAGAATACGGTTTCGCTTCGTTTGGTTGCATAATGCTATCACTAGCGTTAAATTTGTAAAAATTAACATCAGACACATCAGATAGGATTTTATCCAGCAATTTATACTTTGGTTGATGTAGAGACTTTGAAAAAAAATATAGGTTATTAAACCTTAATCCCTGCGGATTAGTGATCAAATTAAAGACGACATTGGTCTTTCCACAGTTTGAGGGGCCACTTACTATACATCGAACAGTGTTTGGAAGTAAACTACCGTGTTTACCATTGTTGATTTGAACGTTATCCACAGTTAAATCATCTATGTTATTAATATTGAATCGATCTTTATGGTGAATAATCTCCATCCTGCTCAAAGGTTAACGATGAAATGAGTTGCTTGCATTACACCAAGTCCTTTATAGGTATCCATGAATCCTCAGTTTTGTTAAACCCTAACCACCGCACTTTAACTGCGTCCTTTTTTCTTTGTAACACTTTTTCAACAAGATATACATCACCTACTGTTGACTTTAACATTTCATGTCCATAAAATGAACCTTGCAACAAATCTCCTTTGTTATCTTTTAAGATATACGTTTCAGGTACAGTCGGTTGCACTTTATACACTGTAAAAACTTCATTCGTCCAATTGGGAAGGTATTTCTTGGTAAACACTCCCTTATATTTACTAATCCGTACTTTATCACTTACATTAAATTTTCTTGGCTGCATTTTTTCTACTTTAGGCTTTGTATTTTTCTTTATGCGTTTTAATACATCTTTTGCATTTCTTCTATTTACTTTGTTAGGTTTCATTCCAATAGTTCTATGAAACCTGTTGTTATAATCATTTATTAATTGTGGTAAAACATCATACCATACGTAAGAACCTCTTTTTGAAAATTGTTTATACAGTGCTCCTTTTAAGGTTCTATTGAATCTTTCTACAATAGCTGCTTTTTTCTCTGAATTTGTAGAATAATGATTTATTTTATATTTATTCATTAACTGTGCAAAGTTTGTATTAATGTATTCTGTTCCATCATCAGTTTGTAAATGTTTAATTTTGTTTTTATCTCTTTTTATGGCTATTTCCATGGCTTCTGTTACGCTTTTACCAGTCTTGTCCTTTAGAGGCAAAGCGTCTGCAACTTTTGTAAAACAATTAATAATTGTGAGTATATATTTAAATCCTTTGTTTATTCTGCTATGCGGTCGCATTTCAATTAAATCCGCTTGATATAGATCATTTATCCCTTTTATAACAGTATTTCTTCTTGGAAACCTTATTCTTGCAGGTTTGTGTAGTTCATTAATAATCTTCTCCTTCAGGTCTGACATGATGGTTTCACGAAGACAGCTGATATGGTATTAAATATTCTTTTGTATAAATCTGCTTATATAGGTCAAGGTCATTCTAAACTAATGTATAAAAGGGGGAACATAGCAAAATACTGCTGTGTTCCCCCTTTTATACGGAAAGGAAAAGGAAAAGGGATGTAGGACGATGAAAGGCTTACTCGTCAATAGGGTTGAGGGAATAGTGGCCGAATGGTAGAGTGTGGATGTTGTCTGCAAGGATGTGTCGTTTATCATCATTTGAAGAGAGAGCTTTTTTTACTTCCGTCACGCTGTACAGCTTATGGTTGAAACTTCTGATTGTGTTGAATTTTGCTGTTATCTTGATCTTCAAATAAACATTTCTTATAGTGATTAAAATGCACATTCTTCTTTAAATACAAACTTTTTACTCCTTTAGCTTTCTTAATGACTTGGTTTTCATTTAGTTGTAAAGAATATAATTTTGACATTAGTGCAACAATTTCTTGAAGTATAACACCATTGGCTTCATCTTTAAATTTGCCAAGCACTTTTTTGTTTCTGTCATTGTCGTAGTTTGGATGATCTTTTGGATAGTCGGAAAAGTCAAGGTCGTTTTTGTAATCAAATGTCCGAAGGTCTTCATACATATCGTTAGTAATTATCCAATATATAAAAGCGTCTGTATCCATGTAGGAGATGCCGATGTTTTCTCGTCCATAAAAGGTGACCATCTTTTTGTAATGAAAATCGTACATATGAGTCTTGGAGATATCCAGGATTGACATACCTATAAACAAAGGACGATCCATCTTCACACTTGTTTTCTTCATAGATACAGCTACAAGATTTTCGTTAATAATTATAGATGTTCCAAAGTTTGGCTGTTGTACGAGTTTTTGTAGTTTGTTCGGATCTGTAACAAGTTTAACATTTTTATGTCTTCTTTTGTTTTCCAATGTTTTACCGAATATTGCATTGTTCATTAATTTAAAAAAGTCTTTTTGAAAGGCTGATGTAGCGGCTGCTCTTCTGGTAGTATTCGAGTCTATGTACGGTTTCAACCAGCACGATTGGGAAAATTCCACAGCTCTATTAATTTTAGTAAGACGTAAACCTAATTCGATAGCTTGTTGAACAACCCAATAGTGAGCTACGTATCGTTGTTTATTGTTAAGGGTCATCATTAATTTGGGGTGTTTTCCAGTTGGTGAAATTTCTGTTCTTGCAAGGAGTGGAAGGTCATAATGAAGATCGTGTAAATGTTCTGAATATTCAAAGTCGCAATCCAAAATATATCCGGTATCTCCATGTTTTGGAATTTGTGAAATATCGCCAATACAGTCGGGATCAACCCATTTAAAGTTGTTAAATGGAAGTGGGTTCGACATGGCCCATCCATACAGATTATTTGCGTCAAAATATCCCAAGTGCGTTGAAGGTTTCTCTTGATCATGGTCAGGTAGATATTTGTTGTTGGCTTTAACATGTCTCATCACGCTTTGAGTTAATCCACCTCTAACACCCGACTCAACCATTAAAACCATATCTATATCTGTTAACAGCTGGAGTTTGCATTTTGTTTCTTTCAGCATTGCTTGCCAAGCTAGTCCTGGAGATGTATACGAATGTAGAGGGTCCAAACCGTATGCTGCAAAACAGGTTCTTCGGAATTCTTCCATAACATCGCAGAGAAGAATCACGTCAAGTTTTACATAAAAGTCTGAGTATTTTCCCAAAGTCTTCATATCCAACTCGTTCCATACTCGACATGCATGTTGATAGTCTTCAAGTGAAATTTCCGATTCATTGAGTTTGTTGTTAAATTGTTCTGGTGGAGGAAGTGATGTTTCATTAAATCTATGCAGTCCATCGATGTAATCGTAGGGGAAGCCTCCTTTTCTAAGAACCAGATCCATTTTACTACTGGCTACAATTTTGCTTGTTTCTATCAGATCTTCTCTTTTTAAATTCTCAGTTAATTTCATTAGGCTAGAAGGCATAAATCTAAACGAATCAATAAACCTAAGTTTTATTTTGCCAACCTTTTTAGAGAAGCTTATAAATTTTTCCATTGTTGTTGCCAAAACATCTATTGCTCCATCATCTCTTCCTAACTCCGGGATTATGAAATGAGAGTCATATCCACTAAGGTTATGTAGAACAACAGGTATAAAAGATGGAACTTTGTAATTTAAGTTGCAAGCATTAAAGGCTGCACCTCTATAGGCTCCAGTAAGATGGTCGTGGTCACGCACTTTAACGTTATCTGGTGTAATTAGGTTATTACACAGATAACATGTTGTTACCAAATTGTGATGTTGAAGTTGATGTTCTTCCATAGGTTGCATCGGTATTTTAATTTTGTAGATTTCTTCCACCTTGGAGGCAATGTCATACAGATCATCTACAAAGTGTTTCGCTGCTTGTTCACCGCGATAAATCTTCGGAGCAGATGATAGTCCAAATTCTTGAAGATGTTCTTCATACAGCGTGGATTTTGTACTATACAATAACTGTTTGGTGCGTGTTTTTGATATTTGCTTATTTTTGTGATATCCTCTCCTTGTTGTTCAATTGGAAGTAAGGATGCTTCGAAATTCGCGTACACAACAAATGGAACAGGGTATTGGTGATTTACTTTATCAAATTTTATCTGCGCTCTGCTGGGATGTGGCAATTTAATTCTTACCTCATAGTTTCCACTACATAACCTTTGATGTTCTACTAACCATTCTGTACCTCCTCTTCTTAATGATTTGCTCACGTGGCAAAAGCATCTCTTACATGTTGTGATTTTACTTTTATGTTTTGTTAACTGTTTACATACGAGCCCTTCAAAATCTTTTATATACACGTAATGTGATATCTCTCCTTTATTGATTAATAACAAGTCAGTATGATTGTTGCGCTCTTTCGATGTACTGCGCAAGGGATACACATGATTTGATGAATCCAAACCAAATATGTTGACTGAAGCTGACGGATTTTGCTTTTCAAATTTAGATATATCAGTAATTGCAACAGGGTAAGTCATTCCTTGGAAATTATACTTATGTTGAACTTCTTCATATTCTGTATTAGGTCTACACACATGATTTTTTACATATTTGGCCAACATAGCATATTTAAAACATTCATTATCTTCATTTTGCACATTAATACAGGATTTGCTATCACTTACTTTTTTCGGAAGAGGAATATAACTACTTCCTCTCATTCCATAACCGTGTTTATGAACTCTAACATCCAGACTTGTTATACTTAATAAAGTCCATCCAGATCCTCTTCCTTCATGCTCTTGTAGTTTTGTCAAAAGTTCCTCAAAACATTCTGTTACGATCTTTTCAATATCTGACGCAGCCATGATGGTTCGGTTTTTTGTCATGAAACCTCTTGGTGATGTTTCATTTTGAATGTTAGTGAATATTGCATCTAGCAACAGTCCAAATTTGATAAAATTTAATCTTTTTTGTGCATTCTTTAGTGTTTTGGTTACTAATTCTTTGGCGTTATGTAAAAAGTTTTCAAGTTGTAATTTAACGTTGTCAATTTTAAAATGTGTTACTACCTTACCAGGTAGTGCTTGAGCGTGTAGTTCCACATCTACTGCTGATGATGTTGAGGGTCGGTGAAGTGTAGACATAGCAGCTGTTGATGATGAAGGACGGTGAAGTGTAGTCATAGCAGGTGTTGAAGTTGATGTTGATGGTGTTGATGTTGAAGGATGGTGAAGTGTAGACATAACAGGCGTAGAAGTCGATGGTGTTGATGTTGAAGGATGGTGAAGTGTAGACATAGCAGGCGTAGAAGTCGATGTTGATGGCGTTGATTGTGCATAATGAATGACACTCGGTCTTAAAACTTAATTTTGTTCTTTTTGATTTAGGTTTGCAAATTGATGTTGTGCTAATTGATGATCGATTGAATCTAATTCTTGTTCATTTTGTTCTTCTTTTGTATTTGTGTTGGGATTATGTTTTAGTTGTTTATGAATGGCTAAAAGCCAATCATCTCTAAATGAGGCTTTACAAATATTGCACCGATACATATTATAACTGTGTCTTCCTCAAAGGCTAACCAGCTACTAATAACACTCCAAAAAGCACCTCTATTTATACCCGAATAAGAACAGTGGGGGGGGGTATACATGCCGGAGTATATGTGTTAGTGAAGAAATACCAAATTTTACGCAGGAAGTACATTTTGCATCAAACCAAGATGTTTTCAAGTCCCCAAAGTGGGTCAAGGTCGTTTGAACATGTTGCCAAAACGGGGAATAGAGCAGTAAGTGATTCTCACTTGGACCACAAACTGATCTATTCCCCGCTTTGTATTATTTAACAGATCTTTAAGTTTTCTTTTAATTATCCTGATCTTCAAAAAGTTGTTTGTATGAGGGTTCTTCAGCAAAGAAATGTTGAACCGCCAAGTCATCTTCAGTCAGAGGACATGATTCCAACAGTTTTTGATCGATTGAGGGAGCTAACAGTGGTTCTTGGAGTTTTAACTGTAAACTTTTGATATATTCCATGGCCTTATATAAAACGGTTATTTTTGCATCTCGAGGATTGGCGAATGGGATTACACTTTGTAATCTCTCATATCCAGTGTTAATATTCACTCTCCATTTCTTTGAGTGTTCAGCGTTTCTCTGATTGTAGACAGATCTAGAGTTGGATGTGCTTGCTTGCGAATCCATAGCTGACTAATACGTGTATTCCAAAGTGCATGCTTAAATACCTGCTTACCCCCACCATTAGAGTACCCCCCTCTTGGAGCATATGTTTGATTTAGTAATAATTATTGTATCAAAAGAAGTTGTTTCCAAGTCCTGATATAGGTCAAGGTCAACTGAAGATATTTCCAGAACGGGGAATAGAGCAGTGAGTAGTTCTCACTTTGACTACAAACTGATCTATTCTCCGCTCTGTATTTGTAGTTGGAAGGTTAACGAAGAAAACTAATCAGACTCATCTGACAAATCCGACTCATCAAACGGAAATAAGCGACGGGGGAGAAAGCTAGTGACGTAGGTACCCTCAAAAAGGGTCCTACTACCGCTCGGAGTTGCCTCCGTGTGTTCCAAACAGAATGACTGTTGGTAACACTCCGCATCGTCCGAATTCGAGTTTTCCTCCACGTCATCCGCTACACTAGAGATATCCTCATCACTCTCCAATTGTTCCATCCAACTCACGGCTTCCATCTCTACGGAATCAACTTCTTCATCTTCCAACACCGCATCTTCATTTTCATCTTCATCTTCTAACATAATGTTTTTTAACATTAGAATTACCTCTCGTGGATGAGGAAAGATGATGTCTCTTGGTGCCATGACTAGACTGATTCAACCATTGATACAAACTCGCCTTTTATACCACAATATAATGGGGGGGAAGTGTTTGGGAGGGGATATTGTTGTTAAAAATATATTTAGTATTAAACAAGGTTGTTTCCAAGTCCTGAAGTGGGTCAAGGTCGTTTGAACATGTTACCAAAACGGGGAATAGAGCAGTAAGTGATTCTCACTTGGACCACAAACTGATCTATTCCCCGCTTTGTATTCCAGACGTCTTTAATTTTGTTAACCCAGTTATTCATCCTGGTCTTCATCCATGAGGAAGATTTGTTTGTAGGCTGACGGTTCTTCCTCAAGAAAATGATGTTTCGCCAACCTATCTTCCACCAGGAACACGCATTCTTTCGGTTCAAGAGAGACCGGTTCTTCAGAAGGAACTTCTGCAACTATTGCCTGCAGATGTTTTATGTATTTTATTGCCTGATATATCATGTCCTTTGTTTTGGTAGTAGATTTAACGCCCGGGACTTTACTTGATAATCTACGGTAGGCTTTTTGCATTGTCAGCTTATATGTTTTTGTTCTTAATGCGTTTTCGGCTCTTCGGTTCCGCAAGCAATTGGTGAACTTCAGAAACTCTGATAGTTCATCTTTATACTCTTTGGATGTGCTTGCTTGGGAATCCATAGTTAACTACTGGGGATATTCCGATGCGGTCGCTTAAATACCGAGTTTACGTGGTGGGGGTAAATGTCAAGGATATTATTGTAGGAAGTACATTTTATATCAAACAACGATGTCGCAGAATGACAAGTCTTGTAAGTGGGTCAAGGTCGTCTGAACATACCACCAGAACGGGGAATAGAGCAGTAAGTGGTTCTCACTTAGACCTCAAACTGATCTATTCCCCGCTCTGTTTTTAATCTCTCTCCTTTTTATTGATTCAACAATGGTTTGGTTTAATATAAAATGTTGTATTGATGATCCATTTCTGCCGGAGTAACCTTTCCATTATACCAATCATTTTAAGTAACTTGACATTGTTTTTATAGCTTGTTTTCCATGCTTCCTGTTCACTACTATACACTGGAGCCGTAGGCTTCCACATATACAAATCACAACCAACCTCCCAATCGAGAAACTTGTGCAGTAATCTTCTTAAGACAATTAACTGATCGTGATTTTCAACCTTTCTGCTTACTACTAGTGTTGCTGCAGCGATAGGGAGAGCGGGTGTACTCATTTTCAGCAGAATGATTTTACCAGTGATAGGGAACCCCTTTTATACTACGTATAAATGGTGGGGGTTAGTGGTGGGGGTTAGTGGTGGGGGTACAAGGGTTAGGGAAGGGGTATATTGTGTTAAGAAATAAATATATCTTCCATTATTTTACCACACGGAGTGTAAGTCAATACTATACACAAATATTCTAAGTCTTTTTAGTGGGTCAAGGTCGTCTGAACATATTGCCAAAACGGGGAATAGAGCAGTAAGTGATTCTCACTTTGACCACAAACTGATCTATTCCCCGCTTTGTTTGGTTTTTTTTTAACCCCTCTCATTGTTTTAACGAGTTTAGTTATCTTCTTTTTTAAGGGTCGGAGGTTCGACAAAAACGTTCCCTAATTCTTTTTGTAAGATTAAGGGGGGCAGCGGTTCCTCAGGCAGTTCAGCTTTTATAGAAGGTTCTTGAAGCTGTGTTTGAAGAAACTTAATATATTGTATTGCCTGTTGAATTTTTGAAATCCTAGAATCACTAGAATTAGCAAATGGTACAGCGACTTGTAATCTTTTGAATCCTTCTCTTACTTTATTTTCGTTTCTTCACGAACGTGCTCTATTTTGTTTCGCTCTACGTTCCCAGATTACTTCCATATCAGTAGCTGATGAGTTGGATGAACCTGCTGGAGTCTCCATAGCTGACTAATGAATATGTTCTACGACGCCACGCTTATATACCCGCTTACCCCCACCTAAAAGGTTGGTGAATAGATATATGTTTTGGTTTGAAAAGGAATTCAAACAGAGCGAAATGTTTCTAAGTCCGTTATCTAGGTCAAGGTCGTTGTAACATTGTAAAAAAAAGTGTGGACAACCTATTTACACTCTGCAGCAGATGCTACAAAATGTAAATAGGTTGTCCACACTTTTTTTTAATTTGGAAGAAAATTTTATTTAATTTGGAATAAACTTTTTGGTCTTTTTGTTTTTATTTTTTATTTTACTTTAATGATTTCCACACAGTGATACCTGAATCATTTCGAATTAAATAGTCCTTCTGGGAAAGTTTTTTGACGTGGAGGTCCATGCCTCTAGGTAACTCTACATAGTACAGTTTACCTTCACATTGAACCAACACCTTTGCAAAGTCCTTTATTTTAACAAAGAAGTAGTGTTTGATTTTACAAAGCCTATTAATTCGAATTTTGGTTGGCACTACTGTTGGACGTGGTGAAGAAGGAGATGCGCTATGGTTTAATTTTAAATGAAGACTGCACGCTCCTTCATTTAAAATACAACGTTTAACACAGCGTTCACCTTTTTTAGCACCTTTTTTGAATATATAACTGCATTGTTGTGCAGGAAGTATGCACATCCTTTGTACAGATTTCAGTTGTTTGAATTTCTCTGAAGGAGATGAAGTGTATGTGCAGATTACTGAAGGTCTGGTTGGAGAAGATGATTGGGTGGCTGGTTGGCTTGGTCTCGAACTTGATGATGAGGATGAAGAAACAGCAGATGTGGAAGACTTTGATGAAGATTTAGAACAACTTGAAGATGTAGAACAACTTGAAGATGTAGAAGGACTTGGAGAAACAGCACGAGAAGTTGACGGAAGAGGTGAAGGACTTGTGGAAGACGTTGACACAGCAGGTGGTGGTGAACAGTTCTCCGGGACGATGTTAGCTAACATCAGAGCTGTCCGAAGGATGGATGGAACCGCAGAAGACGAAGTGGTAGAGGCGGCTGAAGACGAAGCAGAAGGTTTCAATTTGAGAGGTCGTGTCTGCTTTCTAATGTGTGCCATGGTGTGAGGTATAACAGCACAGGTAGAAGAGTGATTTTACTAGGGCTGGAGGACCCTCTTTTATACACAATGTTAGTGGTGGGGAGTGAAAGTGCTATAGGGTGGGAGTGTTAATGTTGTAACGAATAAATATATATGTATATTTTACAATACGAGAATTTTCTAAGTCCCGAAGTGGGTCAAGGTCGTTTGATCATGTTGTCGAAACGGGGAATAGAGCAGTAAGTGGTTTTCACTTGGACCACAAACCAATTTATTCCCCGCTCTGTACGAGAATTTTCTAAGTCCCAAGGTCATCCGATCAAGTTGCCAAAATGGGGAATAGACCGGTAAGTGATTCTCACTTGGACCACAAACCGATCTATTCCCCGCTCTGTATTGGGGAAGGGGACAAAAGACAACAAACAAGAGACTGATTTTAAACAAGAGACTGATTTTAAACAAGAGGCTGATTTTATATTTCACAAACGTTTCTCAGGCTAAGATGGGTAATGTCAACCGGTTTGCACGCCGTAATGACATGAGGTCGGTTTGCGCGCCATACCTTTTTGTAAGGGGTTAGGAAAAGGATGAGAAACAAGTTACATTACTTTTAAAATAAAGACTTTACCAACAACTATTTAAACAAAATTAATCAGTTAACGTTACTTTTACAAGAACAGCCGAGGTCGGTTTTGCAAAGGTCAACAGTATCACTGAAACCCGGTGGGACGTAGACCCAAACACCCGGCGTCAGGCTGCTGCGAACTCAAGTTTTGACCAAGGTTGTTGAGGGACCTGTAGGGCCGGGAGTACATATGTTATTAGTAAATAAAAAACTTCAAACCGATACCACACACTAACATATATATTAGACTAACTACATTACCTAGCAGCAAACTACAAGCGTTATCTAACATGCTTAAACAAACTAACTAAACATGCAAGGGCGCGGATCTCTTAATTGCGCGTCGGGCCCAACGCACACTTAACAGACCTACGCTGCAGCAGAGTGCAACCCACTGGGACGTATATCCAAACAACGGGCGGCAAGCTACTGCGACGAGACTGCGGACTGCTCCCGCTTATAAAGGCAAAGTGACGTCACCGAAGCGGAAGGGGGGAGGTCGAAGGGGGATGTGACCTTGAACATGACCCAAATCGGGGGGGTTACGTCAAGGGGGGGGACTCCGCCCCGTGACATCAAGGGGGGGGGAGATGATACGTCACGGGGGGGGTTGTGTCGTCACGGTGGAAGGGGAACAGGATGTAGACCGGTCTTTAGCTTTCTACCCGTATATGGAAATGTCACGGTTACACTTGGCGACCCGCTTTGCTCCGTCTGGTACCTCATTCCAGCTTTGCCTTGCGAACTGTATACACCTCTGCGCTATGTCTTCTCCCATCACACCTGAGAAACTGCAACGTTTGAAGGAGACTTTGAAGAAGTCTTCGGAGAAAAGGAGCGGTTTCAAAAGACCTAGTTCTTTTAGGTCTTGTATACAAAGAAATTTTCGGAACCACCCACTTTACTTTGATCAACGGCCTTCGACGTCTTCTGCATCTCCGCCATCGACATCGCCTCGCCCTTCATCGCCTCGACCTTCATCGCCGCCTCCAACTGTTGAGGAAATAATGAAGAGGACGGCTACGGTGAAACTTACCGACTTGGTAACGCCGCTGGAGTCTGTCACCGTCAAGTTTGCCCAGTTGAAATTGAACTTGGAATATTTATTTGTGGGGAAGATCGGCGATGAGTACCTACTCCAACACCTCTTTGGCGGCCGTTACATCAAGGTCCACCTTCCAAGGTCCACTCTGCCACCTCCTGAGACCGAGTGCGACTTGTTTTTGGTACGGCAGAAGGGTCAAGTAAAGTGGGTTACGAAGAAATAAAGTAAACACTGTCCACCGCTCCTTATCCGCCATCTCCTTCAAACACAAACGGTCCTTTTCAGGACCACCCTAAGCATTTCAAGTTAGGGACTTGGCCTGTACATAGGCAGGAGACTGTTAGTCTCATGTTTGTGTGCAGCCCACTTTGTGAAAATTTCTAAGTCCTAAGGTCCTTGACCTTGACCTTGACCTTGAACATAACCCATTTTTTGGGGGGGTACAAAGTTTGTGCAAAGTATATCAAGTGGGTACTCAAATTACGCGGATTAATCAGACGAACAAGTTGGTGCAAACAGAATTCAGATCAGACCAAGGGTATAGCAGTAATAGCTAAAAACAACTATTTTGGAGGTCAAACCTAAATAACTTCTTTATTTACGGATTAAAATATATCAAGTGGGTATTCAAATTACGCGGATTGATCAGACAAACAAGGTGGTGCAAACAAAATTCAGATCCGACCAAATACATAGCAGTAATAGCTAAAAATCAGCTATTTTAGAGGTCAAACCTACATAACTTCTTTATTTACGGTTTAAAATATATCAAGTGGGTACTCAAACTACGCGGATTGATCAGACGAACAAGTTAGTGCAAACAGACTTCAGATCCGACCAAGGGTATAGCAACTGTAGCGAAAAACAACTGTTCGAAGGACAAGGTAACGTTGTGGTGGGGATAGGTGTCTATCCTACTCCCTAGCGCTACATCATTATACTTCCAGCTCTTGTCGGATGAACATCTACCTATATAGTTTGTGTTAACGCCTGAACATGTCACAGTTTTACAGGAATATGAGTAAGGTGTCCTTCAGTAGCCCGCTTGCCACCACCTTCTACTTCTCCGACGATGAAGATAGAATGTCTACGCTTTTAGCGGACAATGAGCGGTTCCATCGTAGAATAGCCAAGGTTGAAACACTCTTAGCCAGTTGTCTGCTGCACAAGAAGCAACACATGGAAACATGCACTAGTTTAGATCATAGTGACTGTAATATTTATACACATATAGTGTTGAGACAAATTAATTGAAGTTTTTAGTAAAGGAGCTACGGTCTTGACAGTGTAAGAGTCAGACCCTAACTAATGCGTGTACGCTAGTTAGTGCGCGATGTAAAAACTTGGTGGGGGAAGTGGTGTGGTGGGGGGAGTGATGTGGTGGGGGAAGGGACGAGTACCTAACCTATACTCAAACGCTGCATTACTATACAATCATTGGAACAGACAACACCATGAGCAGCGTCAACGACAATATTTGGGGAGATGCGGTTTGTGAGGAGGAGTTGATAGCAACTCTTGACGCTACCGAGGTTGAGCAAACTACATCTCAGCAGCCAACAAGCAACATTATAAGCCGTGGCAATAACATTATTTGGGGAGGTGTGATTAGTGAGAAGGAGTTGGTGGCAACTCTTGAGACTACCGAGGTTAAGCAAGGAGCGGCGATGCAAACTATATCCCAGCAGCCTAGGACATATGAACAAGTCCTGGAGGAATATAAGAACGCGTATGATTATGCTTGCAAGAGGTGGTGTGCGCAGCCGCAATGTCTAGAGCAGGAGGATGAAATGGAAGCGGATTTTCGGCTGGTTACTAAACTAGAGGAGGAACTTCAACGAGCAGACCAGGGTTTTAACTAATGGATATTTTATTCAAAGTCTTCCTCCCCACGTCAGCTGCCATCTGCCGCGCACTTGTCACCTGCCACCTGCCGCCTGCCATCTGCCGCCTACCATCTGTCGTTCGCCACCTGCTCCGCCCCACCACACTTTTACCCCCACCATTTGGTACGATTGCAAAGCTAGCTTGTGAATAGTCAGTACACCTCCAGCTCTCGACTGGTGAACATCATCCTCTCTCCGCGCTCTTCACAAAATAACATTATCATGTCACTCAAGATTCGATGTATTTATTATGACTCTATTTATCTATCAACTTCTACGGACCTGGTGGTTTTTAAAGAGGAGTTAAGACTTCTCCTAGCGAATGGCTACAGTTTATCTTTAGAACTGATCGCAACAAACAACATAGACTCTGCGCAGGGGTCAAAGTATCTACCGCCTTTCATCAGAAAACGAAGTGATGGTCGCGACTCCGGATCAACAACATCGATGACGACAAACAACGGGGAACTACTGTAAACATAAATTATTGTAAACATAACTTATTGTAAATAAAAAGAAATGTAAACATTAAAGTAATAAATGAAATAGTACTACCTCGCACTCGTATCGTTCGATTTCTTCATTCGATTGTTTTCATTCGATATTTTTATCGAATGAAAACTATCGAATCACAATCGGATTTTACGCGTGCGAGGTAGTACTTTTTTAAAATATCCTCCCAGTGACCTTGAACTTTAACCTTTCCCTCATTACGTCACAAAACCACCTACGTCACTGGCTCAGCCTCAGATGATGTGTTTATTGACTCAGCGCATCCGGTCACGTGACCGGATGACGTCACTTCCGGTCTAGCAGCCCCAAATGCCAACTACTCATACGCATAACTTACACTCCAGGGACAGATTTAGAAGCTGTGGGCCCCCCTAGGCTCAATCAGTGGTGCGGGCCCTTGTTGCCGCCCAGGTACATGTTGGCAACCCCTTTTTTGCTAGTATGAGGATTTTTGAATGTGATTCTATGTGGTGCGGACCCCTAGTCGCACGTCTATGCAGCCTATGCTTAAATCCGGCCCTGCTTATCCAACACATTACTATAATAGTAGTAAGGGCCCGCGCTTTGGGTCCAACATTGGTCTTATGGAGAATAGATTAACATGGGGTCTTATGGAGCATAGATTAACATGGACTCTTATGGGAGAATAGAATAACATGGGCTCTTATGAGGAATGGAATTAGGTGTAATTGCTACCCCCTGTGGCTCTTTTGCTACCCTCTGTGGTTAATTATTTATCTTTTTCATCGCCTGTGGTTAATTATATACCGTTTTTGGTAATTGTTTGACCCTTGCGTCCTTCACTTCCTTCTGTGTATCTAACTACAGATCCTGTCTCTCAGCGTACTGTAGCTGGCGGGTGTAACGTGAACATTTTTAAGTAAACTGATGGGTTGAAATGTTAATTCGTGTCCTTCTGTTGTTAATCATCTAGCCTTCTGTGGTAATTATTTTAACCCTCTGTGTTTAATTATCTACTATTTTTTGGTAATTATTTAACCCTCGCGTCCTTCAATTCCGTGTATCTAACTACAGATCCTGTCTCTCAGCGTACTGTAGCTGGCGGGTGTAACGTGAACATTTTTAAGTAAACTGATGGGTTGAAATGTTAATTCGTGTCCTTCTGTTGTTAATCATCTAGCCTTCTGTGGTAATTGTTTTAACCCTCTGTGTTTAATTATCTACTATTTTTTTGGTAATTATTTAACCCTCACGTCCTTCAATTCCGTGTATCTATCTACAGCTCCTGTTCTCTCAGCGTACTGTAGCTGGTGAGTCGTAACATTTTTAAGTAAACTGATGGGTTGAAATGTTAATTCGTGTCCTTCTGTTGTTAATCATCTAGCCTTCTGTGGTAATTATTTAGCCCTCGCATCCTTCTGCTCTGTTAATCATCTAGCCTTCTGTGGTAATTATTTGAACTACGTTTCCTTCTACATATTTATTTTTTAACCCCAGTGCCCTTCTATACATCTAACCTCCACATCCTTCTGCGTATCTCACCTCCTTCTGCATATTTAACCACAACATCCGCAACAAGTCTCTGTCAGCAAACTCGTTGTAACCTGTGGGCTCTGTGATTTGTTACAATAAAGATGTATTTTATTAGCCGTAATTAGGCGTCCTGCCCTCTGATTGGTCCATACACCCGCAACAAACAACACTATTGCATCAGTCACCTCCCCACCATCCCCAATTACCGCTATTTTCCTCTCACTTTGCTCTCAGCTTTCATTACGATCAGACGTGTCCCTGTGTTGCTCCGTTTGCTGCGTTTTGCAAAGATAATCTCACTTTTCCTAAACTCAATCTTGAGCGTTTGCTTACCCTATCTTACGTGTAACATAACCTCACTTTTTAATTTGTATTATATATTTTTGAGTAACATAACCTCACTTTTTCTAACCTCAATCTTTACACTCCACCTTTACTGTATTATATTCCATGCATGGTGTACTTAATTTTATTTCTGTGTTGTATTTATTGTCTTGGCTAGAGTAGTGTTGTTTTGTGTTTAATTGTTTGATTTGATAGTTTACAGTAAAGAAGTAAACAAACCCTCACTTCCTTGTGGATAAAGTAGTGTTGTGTTGACTGACATAACCTCCAGTAACCTTATTTTTTTGCCCTGGTTCTTTTGAACTGTAAATTCACCTCAGTAACCTCACCTTCTATTCTTGTTCTTTAAAACAGTTTTGGTTAGAACAGTTTTTGTATGTGTTGACTAACAGTAACCTCACTTTTCCGAGCCTCTGAGCGAGGAAAGCGTAAGAAGAAAATTTTCCCGCCAAAAAAAATTGGCGCCAAACCTAACCTCACTTTCTTGTGTCAAGAGTAGTGTTGTGTTTTATGTGCTGAGTAACAGTAATCTCACTTTCTATTCTTGTTCTTTTGGTTAGAGTAGTGATTGAAACCTTCATTGGAGTTAACTTTTGGTAACTTGTAGTTCTGATTTGACTTGCGTAGTGTGTGTGTATGTTAGTGTTTTTCTGACTTGCGTAGTGGTACAGAGGTACTGTGCTCCCCTACATACTATATATCTCTTACAACAAGCTCTAGTTCTTCAGTCTGATTTCAGTCGCCACACTGATTAGACGTTCTTTTGCGCTGCTCTTGCGTAGGTGTTCTCTTGCACAGATTATTATTGATTCTGCGTAATTCAGTTGTATCCGTGTGAGCCTGACTCTGGTTGGTGTGTTTTCTCTTTTAAGCGCTAGTAAAGTTTAGCTTGTTTTCAGTATTTAATTGTTTGTTGAAAGATGGACGTTTCTAAAAAGAACCCTCAAAACCCGATAAATTTAATTAGTAAAAATCAAACCTATGTTAAAAAATTCAGACTTTACGGGACTAACACTGTTTTTAAATTTACTAACCCTCCCAATGGTATCTCTGAGTTTGATTGGATTCGTAAGGGTCTTAATCAAATTGTTGAAAAAGCTAAAGCCGATGCTGTACCCACCGATTATCTTGGGTTTAAATTACAGTCAATAAATTTAAAAAGTGCAAAACCGGGGTACGTAGATTTTAGACCGGTCTCTGAAGTTAGCGGTGATGTACTTTGGGAAGTTTTCGGAGGTATTCTTCAATCCAACGCTGAATCCATCAAGTCTACAGACACGTTTAAAGTATATGTAGCAAGAGTTAACGTTCCAGTAGGTTCTGGGAGGGTAAGGCCCGGCCTGTATAATACATTTGATGAAGAGTGTAAAGCTAGAAAAGGGATTGTAGTAATTAATAACAAAGACAACTCGTGTCTCCCTCGAGCTTTGGTAGTAGGTAAAGCGTATGCAAAAAATGATCCTCAGATCTACGCTATTCGAAAAGACAAGGGGAAAAGACAAACTTTCAGAGCTAATAAGCTCATAGCAAAAGCCCGTGTAGAAATGCCGGAGGAAGGCGCCGGTATCCCCGAACTTGAAAAATTCCAATCCCATCTTAAAAAATACAAAATTACCGTCTACAACTATGACAGAAAAGGCCGGGATGTCTATTTTGAGGGTCGGGTTGAAAATCCTAAATTTAAAATAAACCTTCTGTTTCACAATGGCCATTATAATGTAATTACAAACTTAACTGCAGCGTTTGTTTGTAATTTCTTTTGTGAAGCCTGCCATGTCCCTTACGAACACAAAGCTAGACACAGATGCTCTAACAGATGCTCGTCCTGCCATACCATCTCCCCACCCTGTAAACTAGAACACGGAGGCATTACATGCCGTTTTTGCTGTCGTTTCTTCAAAAACGAGCGGTGTTTAATAGCCCATCAAGGGCAAGTTTGTAAAACTTTAAAACTCTGCCGTGACTGTAAGAAAATGATTCATCCAAAAAAACGTAAGACAGCTCACGTATGCGCAGAAGTTTACTGTAAGCCCTGTGAAGCGTTCAAAGACCCAGCGCATCAGTGTTTCATGAGGGTAGATAGGAGAACTCCGAAAGACCGTGATTTTTTGTTTATTTTCTTTGACTTGGAGACTCGCCAAGACGAGTCTCTCCCCTCTGACCCTGAACAAAAAGTACATCAAGTTAACCTGTGTGTCTCACAACAGTACTGTTTTAAATGTATTAATGGGGGTGAGTGTGAAACTTGCTCGGAACGGCAAAGGGTATTTGAAAAAGAACCGGTAAAGCAGTTTATGGACTATGTAATGCAAGTTCGAAAAAAATTTAAAGATGTTTGTGTAATTGCCCACAACGGGCAGGGTTTTGATTTCCAATTCATTCTACAGTATATTATGGAAGAAACTAAATTTACCCCAAAAATAACGCCTCGGGGAACGAAAGCTATTTTGATGGAAATGGACAACGTCAGATTCATTGACTCCCTAAGCTATTTCCTCATGGCCCTCTCTGCTATCCCTAAAGCCTTCGATCTGCCTCCCGAGAAAAAGAAGGGCTACTTCCCGCATCTTTTCAATACATTGGCAAACCAAAATTATGTAGGCCCTATGCCCAATAAAAAATACTATTGCCCAGAGTCGATGTTTGAGAAACCACACAAGGCATTTGAGATTTGGTACGAGGAACGAGTCGCTGAAGACTACGTGTTTGATTTTAAAAAGGAAATCCTGGAGTACTGTATTTCGGACGTAGAAATCCTAGCTCAAGCGTGTATTAAGTTGATGAAGCTAGTGAGCCTCTAAAAACTGTAAATGTTGTAATTGCGGCCTACACTACAGCTCATGCGAGACTTAAACTGTATGAACACTTGGAGGCTTTGGGCGGTCAAGTCTTGTATTATGATACAGATTCGTGTATTTATTTATACCGGGAAGGACTGTACAGGGTCCCTACGGGAGATTACCTCGGGGAAATGACCGATGAATTGGCAAGCGAGTACGGACCCGGCTCTTATATCGTAGAGTTTGTTTCTGGGGGGCATAAAACTTATGCATACCTTGTCTGGTCAACCAACAAACAAAAACTAGAATCTGTGTGTAAAATCAAGGGCCTCACCCTCAATTTAAAAACCTCCGAAACGCTAAACTTTGAGCAATTAAAAAAGATGGTCCTTAGTGAAGCTGTTGAAATACTAGAAATTGAAGAAAACAGAATCAGGAGGACAAAGAGACGAGAAGTCGTTACTGTAAGTGAAATTAAAAAGTTTAAAATTACAGGACCCAAGAGGAAATTTAGTGATGATCACGATACCTTGCCTTTCGGCTTTAAAAAACAAAGCGTTGCTTAACGGAGCTGTCACTCACACGGGTACTAAGTGCATATACCTCTAAACATCAGCTCTATCAAATCATTTTGTTCTGAGACGCGGTAGTGGACGGACGTGTCTGTGTCTGTTACTGTTTTATCTTGTTTGTCTCTTCTTGTAGAATGTCTGCTGAAAATAATACACCCACTATTCAAGCGGTGTTTTTAAAGTTTATATCTAAAAGAAAGTTAAATGAAAATTCAAAATTTCGCATTAAATCCTCAGAGTATGAGTTCTTTCTTACTGGGCCAATAAACGTATCTGAATGGCCTTTGGTGTTCTCGGAGTATATAGTAGATAAAATAACGGAGGACTCCTCATCTACATCGGAGTAGCAATAAAGTACGGTGATATCTCAGGAAATATACCGTTTCTGCCTTTAGGGAATTTAACACCGTCAGTTTTTGATGATCACTTTGAAGAAATATTTTGTAACGTTGAGAAACTATTTGGTGTTTTACGTCTTGAAGTAACACTTGTCTCAATTCCATATTGCTACCTTCGATAAAGGTATCACCTTTCCCTACGGAGCAGCGTTACTCTTGTATATACCAAATGTCACTAGTACAGTTACATCATTCTGCTCCAAGTCGCGGTACTGATCAGACGTTCTTTTGCGCTCCTTTTTCCTGTACTATTGGGTAAATTGTGACATGGCTGCTAAATACTATACATTTAATAACAAACCCGTATTGGTTCTGTTTGATAATGAAGGAAAGCCATGGTTTAGAGCTAAAGACGTAGCTACTGCTCTAAAACATGTTAATTGCTGGAGTGCAGTTCGGAAACATGTAGATGAAAGCGATAAATTAACTGTTGGTAGTTTTTCAACGCGAAAAACAGGGCGTTGGGCCTATTGAGAAAACAACGGTTTTCATTAATGAAGCCGGATTATGTTCTTTGATGTTAAAATCAACTACTCCTGAGGCAAGACTGTTAGTAAGAAGTCTGTTGCCGGAGAAGTTTTACCTTGCTTACACAAATATGAAAGATGAAAGTTAACTTTAAATGGAAATTTTCTTTAAAATCACAAGTTCCCACTGTATGTGTGTGTGTGTGTGTGTGTGTGTGTGTGTGTGTGTGTGTGTGTGTGTGTGTGTGTGTGTGTGAATGAAGGTCCCTGGCGTGGGTGACGAAAAGCCCCGTAAACCTGTATGAAGGTCACTGGCGCGGGTGACAAAAAGCCCCGTAAACCTGAATGTGTGATCAAGGGCTTAGTAGATTGAGGCGTCGGGCTAACACCCCGGCTACTCCTTCGAACAACCCGGTGTGAATGAAGGACCTTGTACTTTGAGGCGCCTGGCTAACACCCAGGCTACTCCTTGGAACGGTCCGTACGGTGGGACTTGTAAGAATAAAAATGAAAACTGCGCCTTGATGTTCGCGAAGTACTACGCTCGAAAAATGTTTTCGAGTGGGGTCTAATAAAAAAAAAGACCCGGCAGTCGCTCACCCATCAGGCAGGGCTAAACCCTTTGTAACTGGTCACTTCTGTTAGCACTTGCGTGTTCTTCTTCTTCTCACCCCTCACCTTCCCTCCCCTCTCCCTCTCACCCATCCACTGTTTTATTTATCTTGTGTGTTCTGTTACTGTCACTCCCCTCACCTTCCCCTCTCACCTTCACCACGCCTTCTTTCCTTTTTATTCTTTTTCTTCTCTATCTTGAGTCAGATTTTCTTAAAATTGCTAATATCTCGAAAACGGTAAGTCCTAGGGTCATTTTGACCCCGGAAAACTGCCTACTACGTATTGTAGGCACTCCAAGGGGGTATCTACCCATATAAAAAGTCTTAACTAAAATGTTGCGGGTTGCATCTCAAAAAATGAAGGGGCAAATTTTCAAAATTAAATATCTCAAGAACGGCTTGGCCAATTTTAATGAAACTTGGCATGTATGTACCTGTTAACCTCCGCTAAGATTTACCAAAACCTAAACTCTGTACTGCGGGCAAGTATCAAAAACACTGAAGGAGCTATACTTTAAAATTAAATATATTGAGAGTTTTTGGGACAATTGAAATGCAGTTCGCTACTTATTAACCCACGCTACAATTTAAACTATGTAAAGAAGAAACATCACAAAAACTGGACAGTCTACAAGCTCTGTTGTACTAGTTTTTTCAGGGTGTTTGCTTCTTTTTTTATGTTAAATATAGTAAAGCCATGGTTCATTGATTTAAACTATTTGGGATTGATAGTTCAAAGGGGTGAACAAAACGTTCACCCCCACTTCCGGTATGGTTCTCTGTACATCATCCAATACCTCAGCTACTCTTAAATCATGATAATGTAAAATACATGTGATTAAAACAAACTACAAGAAAACTGGTGAGAAACCAACACAAAATAAATTATTCTGTGACTGATTCTTTAACGTGAAGGTAAAGGGGGTCAATACTTCCCCCCCTTTGCTAAAATGGCTCTCTGGCTATTTGTAGCTGTTGTTTGTGTATTTTAGCTGTTTTTTGTGTATTTTAGCTGTTTTTGTGTATTTTAGCTGTTTTTGTGTATTTTAGCTGGTTTTTTTGTATTTTAGCTGTTTTTGTGTATTTTAGCTGTTTTTAGTGTATTTTAGCTGTTATTTTGGGTCATGTCTCTGTCTTTTATTAGATTGTTAGTATATTAACTGGGTTTTTGCTTCATGATTGAATAATTGTAGCTGTTGTGTATGCCTGTAAATTAAGTGTTACTTAAGAATTACTTTGGGAAACTTTACATGTATTGAACTGTTTAGAAATGTCAAGGTAATATTAACTTAAAGGAGAGAAGAGGCTTGTAAACACTAACAGAAAAGAAAAACTATACCCTAGCTTCAAGGGTCACGAAATGCTCCCCTTTCATAACATTACACCAGATAAAGATTCTAAGTGTTGGATTCAGCTAAACTCCAGGCCCTCTATTTATGAATTAAAACTAATGCAGAAGAGGCTGGTGACAGTAGGGTATTTTGTAAAGTTAAACAAATACAGAGTTGTCTTTTTGTTGTAGTTGATTGCTTGTAAAACTCTGTAACAAACTGAATCAGTAAATAATTCTACTGAATTTACTAGCAAAATGATTGTAACCAACACCAGTATCAGAGAGTTGGTAACAAATCACACACCATGGGTGCATATTAAAAGACAACAAACATAAAATGCATTCTTTAGAAGGACAGAAACTATAGAGTATTTCGCTCTGAGCTGGTTATTTTTGTCTGAGTCCTGGTAGTTCTGCAGATTGATGGTGTAATTTCTCGGATGGATACGTTTAGGTTCGTTAAAACCGATTACCGGGGACCGTGAGGTACTCTGACGGTCTAATTTATCGTCAATTCTGTCAAAAATTACTTAAAATACTCTACCGAGGGCTACATTTAACTTGACCGTAACTTCTTAAATTTCCTTGCCAATTATGTCCAAGTCCGCTAAAGTTACTTTACCAGAGGTTATATTTAACTTGACCGTAGTGCTTTAAATTCTCCAGTCAATTAGGTCCAAGTCCAGTGAACTTACTTTAACAGGGGCTACAATTAATGTGACCGAAGTGCTTTTAAATCCCCGGTCATTTACTTTAGAGTCCGGTAAAAATACTTTACCGGGGGAATATTTTGTTTAGATTGTAATGTTTTCCGTCAAATATTTAGTACCCCGGTGAAATAATTTTGAACGCTCACGTTTCCACACCACGGTAAGCCTTTAGGCTAGGCCGTAGGAGCGTCGGCGCGTTCTTTTTGGTTACCCAGAGCTTCCCCTGGAGGCCTAACCTCTGGGGTGAGAGGCCCCAACCATCGCCTCTCACAGTGGTAGCCACTCCATAACAAAATGCTACCTCCTTTTTATATTTTTTTTTGTTTTTTGCTTTTATACTTTTTATTTGGTTTTTATTTTTATCTTTTTTTTTTGTTGCACCTTTCCATTCGGTTTTCCCTGACAGTCAGAGGATTACAACAAACGGTTTCACGGTTTTTTACGCCAACCTCCCCACACCCCTGGACTTACAAAGGGTTTAGCCCTGCCTGATGGTTGAGCGACTGCCGGGTCTTTTTTTTTATTAGACCCCACTCGAAAACATTTTTCGAGCGTAGTACTTCGCGGACATCAAGGCGCAGTTTTCATTTTTATTCTTACAAGTCCCACCGTACGGACCGTTCCAAGGAGTAGCCTGGGTGTTAGCCAGGCGCCTCAAAGTACAAGGTCCTTCATTCACACCGGGTTGATCGAAGGAGTAGCCGGGGTGTTAGCCCGACACCTCAATCTACTAAGCCCTTGATCACACATTCAGGTTTACGGGGCTTTTTGTCACCCGCGCCAGTAACCTTCATACAGGTTTACGGGGCTTTTCGTCACCCACGCCAGGGACCTTCATTCACACACACACACACACACACACACACACACACACACACACACACACACACACACACACACACACACACACACACACATACAGTGGGAACTTGTGATTTTAAAGAAAATTTCCATTTAAAGTTAACTTTCATCTTTCATATTTGTGTAAGCAAGGTAAAACTTCTCCGGCAACAGACTTCTTACTAACAGTCTTGCCTCAGGAGTAGTTGATTTTAACATCAAAGAACATAATCCGGCTTCATTTATGAAAACCGTTGTTTTCTCAATAGGCCCAACGCCCTGTTTTTGGGCGTCAGAAAAACTACCAACAGTTAATTTATCGCTATCATCTACATGTTTCCGAACTGCACTCCAGCAATTAACATGTTTTAGAGCAGTAGCTACGTCTTTAGCTCTAAACCATGGCTTTCCTTCATTATCAAACAGAACCAATACGGGTTTGTTATTAAATGTATAGTATTTAGCAGCCATGTCACAATTTACCCAATAGTACAGGAAAAAGGAGCGCAAAAGAACGTCTGATCAGTACCGCGACTTGGAGCAGAATGATGTAACTGTACTAGTGACATTTGGTATATACAAGAGTAACGCTGCTCCGTAGGGAAAGGTGATACCTTTATCGAAGGTAGCAATATGGAATTGAGACAAGTGTTACTTCAAGACGTAAAACACCAAATAGTTTCTCAACGTTACAAAATATTTCTTCAAAGTGATCATCAAAAACTGACGGTGTTAAATTCCCTAAAGGCAGAAACGGTATATTTCCTGAGATATCACCGTACTTTATTGCTACTCCGATGTAGGTGTTTGATGAGGAGTCCTCCGTTATTTTATCTACTATATACTCCGAGAACACCAAAGGCCATTCCGATACGTTTATTGGCCCAGTAAGAAAGAACTCATACTCTGAGGATTTAATGCGAAATATTGAATTTTCATTTAACTTTCTTTTAGATATAAACTTTAAAAACACCGCTTGAATAGTGGGTGTATTATTTTCAGCAGACATTCTACAAGAAGAGACAAACAAGATAAAACAGTAACAGACACAGACACGTCCGTCCACTACCGCGTCTCAGAACAGAATGATTTGATAGAGCTGATGTTTAGAGGTATATGCACTTAGTACCCGTGTGAGTGACAGCTCCGTTAAGCAACGCTTTGTTTTTTAAAGCCGAAAGGCAAGGTATCGTGATCATCACTAAATTTCCTCTTGGGTCCTGTAATTTTAAACTTTTTAATTTCACTTACAGTAACGACTTCTCGTCTCTTTGTCCTCCTGATTCTGTTTTCTTCAATTTCTAGTATTTCAACAGCTTCACTAAGGACCATCTTTTTTAATTGCTCAAAGTTTAGCGTTTCGGAGGTTTTTAAATTGAGGGTGAGGCCCTTGATTTTACACACAGATTCTAGTTTTTGTTTGTTGGTTGACCAGACAAGGTATGCATAAGTTTTATGCCCCCCAGAAACAAACTCTACGATATAAGAGCCGGGTCCGTACTCGCTTGCCAATTCATCGGTCATTTCCCCGAGGTAATCTCCCGTAGGGACCCTGTACAGTCCTTCCCGGTATAAATAAATACACGAATCTGTATCATAATACAAGACTTGACCGCCCAAAGCCTCCAAGTGTTCATACAGTTTAAGTCTCGCATGAGCTGTAGTGTAGGCCGCAATTACAACATTTACAGTTTTTAGAGGCTCACTAGCTTCATCAACATTCTGCCAATTAACCAATAAAACCTCCTGGTTAATTACTTCAACAAACTTTACTTTTGTTTCTGGTTGAGTTAACGAATTGAACAATTCTTTAGAGTCTCTCACGATTGCAGTTTTTGTCATGTTTTCGCGTTGACCAAACTTGCCCCAAAAACTGTTTAGCATGAGTTTGGCTACCGATCTCAAACCCCCGTTTTTAGCAATTTTGTCTTTCTCCAATTGAATACCCTCACGCTCAAAGAAATCAGAAACATACTTGTCTTTATCCTCTTCTGTTTTACACCAAGCGGGATACCCTGAGGCTTCCTGCTTTACTTTCAAGAATTTATTAATAAAATCGGTAAAAAGTCCCCCTTTCTCATAAGTGTTAACTTCATACTCCCACAACTCATACATGTCCAAAATCATATAGCCTTTTTCTACAGCTTTTCTAATTTCATCCATAGTCCATGTTCCTACCATCGCCCTTTCCTCACTATCATGAAAACATTCCCCTTGGTTTTGAGTCTCCCCGCAAGTTCTACACAACACAAACATCAATTTATTATTCATTTTTGCGGGGAGTACGGGATGATACAAGTTGTAAGGAGGTAGAATCTTACATTTTAACAAGCCCTCTACTTCAAGACCTCTCTCTCGGCACTCATTTCCAACGTAAACAGTAGGATGACCCACGGGATACTTACAATATTTATTTACATACGGGTAGAGGGAACAGACATCAACGTATTGAATTGTTTCTCCCTCTTCACATTTACAATACGTTTTAGTATTACCCGTCCTGCCTCCAAAGAAGGAATCTCTAGGATTAAGTGGAAGTGTGTTTAGAATGGATAGTTGGTTCAGGTGATTTAATATTTTGTCCTTCTTCAAACCTTTAAACTCACACTCCCACATCTCTACAACCTCATAGCTATTAAATTTTGCCATTTTGGACTTGGTTCTCTCGTAACGGAGATGCAAACTGTCTGAGGGATCCTCCGGCAGAGGTTCCTCTCTGCTGAATTGATAACATTTCGGGCAACCGTGCCAGTAACACCCGTGAAACTCGTAAATTCTCTCACCGTCAAACCCATCTACTTTCATTCCATTAATTTTTACTTCTTTACCCCGGCCCGCATGTTGAATCTTTACTCCACGTTTCTCCTCCTCCCATGTTAACCACTGTAAAGCAACGGCTGACTGATTGTCAGTCAGTCGGTACCCTGATTTTGGTATAAGTCCAATAGTATCTTCTTTTAAGAAGTTACGGCGGAAGGCCAAGTTACATGCGCTGGCTATTGTGATAGCCTCGAGAAAAGGATCTACGTTACACTCTTGAAGAAGCAAGGCTCTAAACTTAATACACGCTTGAGCTAGGATTTCTACGTCCGAAATACAGTACTCCAGGATTTCCTTTTTAAAATCAAACACGTAGTCTTCAGCGACTCATTCCTCGTACCAAATCTCAAATGCCTTGTGTGGTTTCTCAAACATCGACCCTGGGCAATAGTATTTTTTATCGGGCATAGGGCCTACATAATTTTGGTTTGCCAATGTATTGAAAAGATGCGGGAAGTAGCCCTTCTTTTTCTCGGGAGGCAGATCGAAGGCTTTAGGGAGTGCAGAGAGGGCCATGAGGAAATAGCTTAGGGAGTCAATGAATCTGACGTTGTCCATTTCCATCAAAATAGCTTTCGTTCCCCGAGGCGTTATTTTGGGGGTAAATTTAGTTTCTTCCATAATATACTGTAGAATGAATTGGAAATCAAAACCCTGCCCGTTGTGGGCAATTACACAAACATCTTTAAATTTTTTTCGAACTTGCATTACATAGTCCATAAACTGCTTTACCGGTTCTTTTTCAAATACCCTTTGCCGTTCCGAGCAAGTTTCACACTCACCCCCATTAATACATTTAAAACAGTACTGTTGTGAGACACACAGGTTAACTTGATGCACTTTTTGTTCAGGGTCAGAGGGGAGAGACTCGTCTTGGCGAGTCTCCAAGTCAAAGAAAATAAACAAAAAATCACGGTCTTTTGGAGTTCTCCTATCTACCCTCATGAAACACTGATGCGCTGGGTCTTTGAACGCTTCACAGGGCTTACAGTAAACTTCTGCGCATACGTGAGCTGTCTTACGTTTTTTTGGATGAATCATTTTCTTACAGTCACGGCAGAGTTTTAAAGTTTTACAAACTTGCCCTTGATGGGCTATTAAACACCGCTCGTTTTTGAAGAAACGACAGCAAAAACGGCATGTAATGCCTCCGTGTTCTAGTTTACAGGGTGGGGAGATGGTATGGCAGGACGAGCACCTGTTAGAGCATCTGTGTCTAGCTTTGTGTTCGTAAGGGACATGGCAGGCTTCACAAAAGAAATTACAAACAAACGCTGCAGTTAAGTTTGTAATTACATTATAATGACCATTGTGAAACAGAAGGTTTATTTTAAATTTAGGATTTTCAACCCGACCCTCAAAATAGACATCCCGGCCTTTTCTGTCATAGTTGTAGACGGTAATTTTGTATTTTTTAAGATGGGATTGGAATTTTTCAAGTTCGGGGATACCGGCGCCTTCCTCCAGCATTTCTACACGGGCTTTTGCTATGAGCTCATTAGCTCTGAAAGTTTGTCTTTTCCCCTTGTCTTTTCGAATAGCGTAGATCTGAGGATCATTTTTTTGCATACGCTTTACCTACTACCAAAGCCCGAGGGAGACACGAGTTGTCTTTGTTATTAATTACTACAATCCCTTTTCTAGCTTTACACTCTTCATCAAATGTATTATACAGGCCGGGCCTTACCCTCCCAGAACCTACTGGAACGTTAACTCTTGCTACATATACTTTAAACGTGTCTGTAGACTTGATGGATTCAGCGTTGGATTGAAGAATACCTCCGAAAACTTCCCAAAGTACATCACCGCTAACTTCAGAGACCGGTCTAAAATCTACGTACCCCGGTTCTGCACTTTTTAAATTTATTGACTGTAATTTAAACCCAAGATAATCGGTGGGTACAGCATCGGCTTTAGCTTTTTCAACAATTTGATTAAGACCCTTACGAATCCAATCAAACTCAGAGATACCATTGGGAGGGTTAGTAAATTTAAAAACAGTGTTAGTCCCGTAAAGTCTGAATTTTTTAACATAGGTTTGATTTTTACTAATTAAATTTATCGGGTTTTGAGGGTTCTTTTTAGAAACGTCCATCTTTCAACAAACAATTAAATACTGAAAACAAGCTAAACTTTACTAGCGCTTAAAAGAGAAAACACACCAACCAGAGTCAGGCTCACACGGATACAACTGAATTACGCAGAATCAATAATAATCTGTGCAAGAGAACACCTACGCAAGAGCAGCGCAAAAGAACGTCTGATCAGTGTGGCGACTGAAATCAGACTGAAGAACTAGAGCTTGTTGTAAGAGATATATAGTATGTAGGGGAGCACAGTACCTCTGTACCACTACGCAAGTCAGAAAAACACTAACATACACACACACTACGCAAGTCAAACCAGAACTACAAGTTATCGAAAGTTAACTCCAATGAAGGTTTAAAACACGAACACCTACGCAAGAGCAGTGCAAAAGAACGTCCGAACAGTGTGATGACTGAAATCAGACTGAAGAACTAGAGCTTGTTGTAAGAGATATATAGTATGTAGGGGAGCACAGTACCTCTGTACCACTACGCAAGTCAGAAAAACACTAACATACACACACACTACGCAAGTCAAATCAGAACTACAAGTTACCAAAAGTTAACTCCAATGAAGGTTTCAATCACTACTCTAACCAAAAGAACAAGAATAGAAAGTGAGATTACTGTTACTCAGCACATAAAACACAACACTACTCTTGACACAAGAAAGTGAGGTTAGGTTTGGCGCCAATTTTTTTGGCGGGAAAATTTTCTTCTTACTCTTTCCTCGCTCAGCGGCTCGGAAAAGTGAGGTTACTGTTAGTCAACACATACAAAAACTGTTCTAACCAAAACTGTTTTAAAGAACAAGAATAGAAGGTGAGGTTACTGAGGTGAATTTACAGTTCAAAAGAACCAGGGCAAAAAAATAAGGTTACTGGAGGTTATGTCAGTCAACACAACACTACTTTATCCACAAGGAAGTGAGGGTTTGTTTACTTCTTTACTGTAAACTATCAAATCAAACAATTAAACACAAAACAACACTACTCTAGCCAAGACAATAAATACAACACAGAAATAAAATTAAGTACACCATGCATGGAATATAATACAGTAAAGTTGGAGTGTAAAGATTGAGGTTAGAAAAAGTGAGGTTATGTTACTCAAAAATATATAATACAAATTAAAAAGTGAGGTTATGTTACACGTAAGATAGGGTAAGCAAACGCTCAAGATTGAGGTTAGGAAAAGTGAGATTATCTTTGCAAAACGCAGCAAACGGAGCAACACAGGGACACGTCTGATCGTAATGAAAGCTGAGAGCAAAGTGAGAGGAAAATAGCGGTAATTGGGGATGGTGGGGAGGTGACTGATGCAATAGTGTTGTTTGTTGCGGGTGTATGGACCAATCAGAGGGCAGGACGCCTAATTACGGCTAATAAAATACATCTTTATTGTAACAAATCACAGAGCCCACAGGTTACAACGAGTTTGCTGACAGAGACTTGTTGCGGATGTTGTGGTTAAATATGCAGAAGGAGGTGAGATACGCAGAAGGATGTGGAGGTTAGATGTATAGAAGGGCACTGGGGTTAAAAAATAAATATGTAGAAGGAAACGTAGTTCAAATAATTACCACAGAAGGCTAGATGATTAACAGAGCAGAAGGATGCGAGGGCTAAATAATTACCACAGAAGGCTAGATGATTAACAACAGAAGGACACGAATTAACATTTCAACCCATCAGTTTACTTAAAAATGTTACGACTCACCAGCTACAGTACGCTGAGAGAACAGGAGCTGTAGATAGATACACGGAATTGAAGGACGCGAGGGTTAAATAATTACCAAAAAAATAGTAGATAATTAAACACAGAGGGTTAAAATAATTACCACAGAAGGCTAGATGATTAACAACAGAAGGACACGAATTAACATTTCAACCCATCAGTTTACTTAAAAATGTTCACGTTACACCCGCCAGCTACAGTACGCTGAGAGACAGGATCTGTAGTTAGATACACGGAATTGAAGGACGCGAGGGTTAAATAATTACCAAAAAATAGTAGATAATTAAACACAGAGGGTTAAAATAATTACCACAGAAGGCTAGATGATTAACAACAGAAGGACACGAATTAACATTTCAACCCATCAGTTTACTTAAAAATGTTCACGTTACACCCGCCAGCTACAGTACGCTGAGAGACAGGATCTGTAGTTAGATACACAGAAGGAAGTGAAGGACGCAAGGGTCAAACAATTACCAAAAACGGTATATAATTAACCACAGGCGATGAAAAAGATAAATAATTAACCACAGAGGGTAGCAAAAGAGCCACAGGGGGTAGCAATTACACCTAATTCCATTCCTCATAAGAGCCCATGTTATTCTATTCTCCCATAAGAGTCCATGTTAATCTATGCTCCATAAGACCCCATGTTAATCTATTCTCCATAAGACCAATGTTGGACCCAAAGCGCGGGCCCTTACTACTTATAATAACCTTTAAAATCGAAGGCTGAATAAATGGAAAAACTTCAAAATCAAAACTAGTTTAAGCTGGGATCCTGGGTCCCTTTTCTATTCTAAGTGTATATTAATGATTGAGGTGATATACATCGCATTTATATATGGAGAAAACTCGTTAGGGTAGGGTAATTAATAATCTAAATTATCTTCAAAGTTGGAGGGAAATTTTTAAAGAATTACAAAATATGACGTTACCTTTTTTGTTTATACAGGGTACGTTTTAAATGAGCCCCCCCAACCTTTTTCTTCAATTCTTGAGATATCGACTCCGGACCACCGCCGACCATTGATATTGGTCAACTTATGCTTCATTTTTACTTAGTTCATATTTTTGGCCGCCATCTTGGATCCTATTCTGAATCCTAGTCTCAGAGGCTCTGATACGAGCATCTCTCAACAGGGAATAAGTTGCTCTTGTCTAAAACCATTTTAGTTGTATTTATCAGATCAGGAGTCTTCAAATAATTTAAATTTATTTTTGGTATACTTAGAACAATTTGATCGTAATATAGATATAAAGAGATAAGTGAATTCTGGATTTTATGATGAAAGAGCCCATTTTCAAATTTAAAATTACAAAAATGTAGTTTTAATTGTAATAATAACTCTAGATCAAGAAAAGGTTCGTAGAGCTTTCAGCCCAGGTATGATCATTTGCATAAGAGCAATTTTCAGGAAAGATGTCTTACGAGGGCGTCCAGCTGATGCATAAATCAACAACATACTATTAAGTGTTGGCAACCTTACAGGATATAATAATGGTACAGTTATTTTTAAATTGTCACTGGACATGCAGAAAGAAAATTTAAACCCAATCCATTAATCTAATAATACAAATAAATCAAAACAATATATTATTTTCATAATATAACAGCTGATCACAGAATGTAAGCAGTTAAACAATGTTGATTTTAATTACAATTATGAGAAAATATGGTACGCATACGATAAATATCGTGTTTCCCTAAATACTGCAAATTGGATTGGTTATCACGTTACCTTACAGCTGTTTCTACGAGGTCTCTTTTGGTTAGCTAGAAATCCTTAAATATACCGACTGCGCAAACCTTTAAAAAGTATCTATGGACCTTGAGATCAAGAGGCATTGCAATCTTTGTAAAAGTGCTGAATTAGAGTAAATATGTACTGTAATAGACTGCTTTATGAATTCTGCAGGCATTATCCTGTTACAAATAAAACTTAATTCTGTAATGTTATTCAATCTTTGTTAGGTTTATACAGATGACAAAGATTCTTTGAGTAGAATTTCATTTACAAGTTTGAACCAACTTTAGAGAAGTTAAAATGTGTTGCTTACATCGTTGGAGATACAAATATTTACGTTAAAAGTAAACTTTTAAGTCAGGATATCTTCTTTCATTACGGTACTTTATAAAAATAGTTTTATACCCATGATCAATGCCTACACTGTAATTTAAAATGGTTCGTTTTCATACCAAGACTTTTTTTACCTAGTGTAAAAATCTGAAAATCAAGAATAATAGTTAAATTGTCTTTGTTTCTACAGTGAAAAAGCCATGCACTTTTTTCTCAATCGCATAGTTAATTGTGTATTCATTAAATAATTATAAGAAAACTTCCGATTTCAGAACAAAATTCTATATATAGTGAGGAAATCACTTCTTTGGCCTCACACTCTGTCAGAAATAACAAGTATTATTAATAACTTTATAGTAAAAAATCAACTGGTTTTGATTATATTTTTATAAAGTTAATTAAATTTATTGAGCCTGCGTTATTACCGATGTAATTGTTTCTATAGCTAGATGTTGTGTAGTGGTAATTGTTGTGCACTAAAACAAACAATAATTGTGGCAATTATTTATATTCAAAAAGAAAAATTGTGATCTTTTACAAAGTCTTAGACCAATTTTATTGCTTGACATCTGGTTTACCAAAAATTTAAATAATGAAAGAGGCGCTTAAAATCATTGGCTCTTTATGCTCTGTTATTTTATATACGTTCATTTTACACAAAGGGTGTATTTTACAGTTTTTGGGCCTAAAAACTAAAGTTTTTAATTTGTTAAAAAAGGGTAGTTTATTGTTTTGCCCAAAAAACTCCCCCAACTGTTTATAGAAAGGGTGATACCTACCAAAATTTAAGTGAATCAGACAAAAATTGAGACCGCACACACACAAAGTTGTTAGCAACCCATCAATATATTATCAGGAGGTCACATTATTAGGAACATCTATGGGGGTCGTGGGCTAGGTCCGCAGATCATGTCAACAGCTCCCTTCTTCATAGGAAGCTTATTTAAAATATAGCAACATTGAAAAAAACAAAGTCAATCAACTTTACCATTTACCATTTATTTACCATTTACCACGTCCTCTTCTCCATGATCGTAGAGATCAGGGAATCGTTAGTGATCCTCTTCTTCTTTATCTCCCTTTTCACTAATAACAGTGTTTATACATGTATAAACAATGTTTCAGTCTTAAAAAAATTCTGACAGTTCTTACATGTAAACATTTTTGATACGTTTTTGGAGTTCATTAACTCCACCCGCAGTTTTGGATCGCCGAAATAGTAGTACTACGTGCTTGCCGCGACGCAACACGCACCACAATCCCACGTGACTGAAACCATTGAATATAAATCTATATCTATATTATTAGTATTCAGTGCTGAAACACACTATTCACCGGAATGCACTATTATTTCCTTCTAGAAACATAAACAAATAAAAAACCGAGCACTCATAAGAGCCGGAGTGTTGGTAAACAACTTGGAAGAGAGCGCAGGGAATGTGCCCCCCACCTGCATCTTCGATCTTCGAGGGGGGTCCGGAAACTGGCCATATTGTGGACATTGTACGGGCATAGGCAAAATGATGACGATGTTTCATTCATCCAGCTGAATTGGTTGAGGCTCAGTATTCCTTTGTAAATAAGATTAGACTATATGGAGCTCATGAACTCCACACAATACACTCAGCGCCAGATTTAGGAGCTGTGGGCCCCTAGGCTCAACTGTGAGGGCCCTTGTTGCCGTCCAGGTCTCCAAGTTGGGTGACCTTGTTTCAGGCATTTGCATGTGATTCTGTGTGGTGCGGGCCCCTAGGCACACGTCTATGTAGCCTATGCTTAAATCCGGCCCTACTGGCAAGGCCAGCTTGGAGTTCGTGTTTTACCGGCACGGAATATGTTTTAAGTGGTTATAGGTGTAACGAGCCAAAATTTTAGGGGGGTATAAATTCGCTACACAATGACTATAAGGTGCCGTGTTAAGCCCGGCCGTGTAAATCGCGGCCAGTGTTAAGCGCGGACAGAACCGGTTTGAGAGGGTAATTGGACGGCAGCCTCCCTTTCTTGACCTTGTTTTACCCGACGCTCGGGGAATATTCCCGTCACCTTATTCACTGGGAACATTTGGGGAACTCTGGCGTTTTCGCCGGCCACACGACATCAGACGTTTCAACGCATTACTGCGAGGACGAATTTATATATTTACCTTAATCACGGTCTTGAAAATTATATATTGACTACATTTAGCTTAGTCTAAGGAGACGAATTAGACGCATGAATATAAAAATGTCTCAATAACAGAGCAGTTCACTTTGACTGCAAGACAATCTAAAGCTTCGCGGATTTCGAGCTTTAAAAAAAATCATCTATCATCAATACAGTGGTTGACATATGTTTGAGGGTCCATATAAGTTAGAGAATATTTACTCCGTGCCAAATTTTAAGGTGTTTTCGCGATAAAGCGTTTAACGGATCAAAATGTTCATTAGGATTTTTGCACGAGACAAAATTTATAAAATGTCCAAGACTACCCTTAGGTCTTTGCCCCATTTTTTTGGACGACGAATTTAGTTTTGGTCACTAGGTTATATAAAAATATTATGTTTAATATTCTAAAAGTTCATCAGTTTTTCCGTTAATACAACGCTGTTTTCTCTTTATGAATAGTCTTGGGGAATCTGGGATCAACACATCAATAAACCTACAATTAGAGGTTAAGTTTATTGATGTCTTAACTGAATAATTTATCTTTCAATACATTTACCTTTTTATTAGTGAATTTCCTTTGGAAAGTGAACTATTAGCATGACCCGCACGGTGAAACTTAAGCCCGGGACCACCATATAAGTTCCTAACGTGACCCTCTGAACACGTTTTGGGGGGTCGTTCAAAATTTTATATATATATATATATATATATATGTTTTTGCACTCTAGCGGTCGCATTTTTTGTCCGATTTACTTCAAATTTGGTAGGGACATTCCTTTCTGTAAACAGTTGGACAAGTTCGTTGGGCAAAACAATCGGAAAACTCTAAACCCCTTTTTTGGGGATTAATCTTTCAAATTTTGAGTTTTTGGGCCCAAAAAGGGTCAGAAATGCCCCGTATGTAAAATTAATGCATGTAAAAAGATGGAAATTAGTGAGGCAAAAGTTTTAAGCCCCTCTCTCGTCATTCTAGCATAAATATTTACCGAGTTATTAAAAAAAATGTGTATCGACTAAACACAGTACGTTGTCTTATGGGGATTTTACACTAGAAAAGCCTGTTATTCCTTTGTTAGAGTACTTTTATCATCCCCAGCAACCTCACGCCTACTTTCAAGCCTGTCTGGACCTTCTCCTAACATTATAATGCACAAAATTGTATTCCCAGCTTTGTAGGTAAAGGAAACCAGGAGTATCAGAACAGCAAAAATCACTGTTTTCAGATTTCTATAACAATTGGAATAAATGTATGTTATTACACTGATTTGGAGTTTCAAACGTTTTTATGTGGAAATTCACTTCCCTCACGTCAGCGTGCTGCGTGCGAACTCGTTTTCAATAATACCATTACCTTTAGGTACCTTGCATTACCTTTCGATAACTTCAAGTAGGAAGTTTCCATTAAACTTCCCATTGAAGTTTGAAAGAAAAGCATCACAAAATCTCATTATATTTAGTTGATGTTTATCAACAAAGAGTAAAAATATCATAACGTATACGAATTTACGTATCTAAAAGTAAGCCAATTTGTGTACAAGCTAAGGTATTTGTCGTATGTTGTACTTGAGTAGTATCTTTTAGCGAATTTACCCTATAGGGAAAAAGCTATTACCGTAGTCGGCATGGTAAGACCTAGGCCCGGGACCATAATAAATTTTCGTTTGAGGTCCCCAGACCCAGTACCGGCTCTAGGGCAGTGCGAACCGTGCTCCAGCACAGCGCGGCACTTTTTTTGGAGGGGGAGGGGGGCGCCAGCTGATTTTGTTAATTTGTTGTATATTAGTATTTTAAGTTGTTGAGAGGCATTATTGGGAAGAAAGTTGTGTATTCCCCATGTTGCACCTTCATTATACTTAAACATTAAATTTACATATCAGATAACATATCCTCCGCTCCCCTCAATTCCAAATTGAGAAGTTGTTTTGACCTATATCGATTTGTGACAACTTCAGGGCATACTGATTGGTACCGTATTGATAGTGTGCTGAATAAAACTTGCAATACTTTGAAAGAAAATTACAATGTTAAAATATCAAGTTACATGATACAACTAATTGTTTTAATCCGCTCTCTTCGATTATTTTAAAGTACTTCCTAGATGGGGAAAATATTGTTTGGGGATTGGAGAGTATTGAACCGGGATTTCATCTTTAATTGAAGTTGTAATGATTTGAGTTTAATATTGCTATTATATGTAATAAGGGGGAAAATATGATGCGCCCCATCAGATTTTGGCGCCCCTTTCGATCGTCACTTGTAAGGTTTTGTGAATGAAAAAACATTCTTTTGACCAGACGAAATTATTTAGTATTTTTGGTCCAGGGACTCTTTGTTCGTATTACACTATGTCTATACATGCGAGGGGAGGAAGTAAAGATAAGATAATATGATAAAAGGGATAAAGTATGATAATATGATTCCTATTATCGTCTGCAATCCGCTTCCGCATTATTATCACATGTAAAATAATGAAACATCTTAAGTATGATAACAGACTATGATTTATTATTCATCTGCAATCCGCTTCTTGAATCCAAACCAAAATGAAACATCTTATTCCGATTTCCTCACTGACTCATTTATCCGTCTGTTACCGATATTATGACAATCTGGCTGGAACTTTGACAATCTCCTAGTCTTCGGCTCTGGAAAAATCAGTGCCGCCGTGTGAAAATACAGTGTTAAGATAGGGAAAAAGAGCATTGCGGAAGTCCCCAGAATCCCGCTACGATAATAATGTTATCAACATCCTATAAACGGAATTTGACATAAAAAAAGTTAATTCTACTCACGCTCTTTTTAGAATTTCAAAATAATTTTGTTGACTTAAGTTGTTATATGTAGTTTGAAAAAGGTAATTTTTGTACATTTAAAAAGGCATTTAAATGCAACTTAAATAACAAATTTAAAAATTAGGAAAAAATGAACATTTTTAGATGATATTTTTCTCTTTAATATAATACTTTGACTTTAATTGAAGGTTCATGTAGCAGCTGTAAACAATCCTGCAAACAATTTCCTAGTGCTGTGCGGAAGGGGTGGACCAGAGCCTTAATTATATTGGTAGTTTCTCGTGCGGATTTTATACTAAGTTAATTGGTGCCGTAATTCAGTAAAAAATAATCTTATTTTTTAAAAAAGGTATACTAAATATAAACTCTTATTAGTTTTGTATTACAACTTTAATACAACTTTTTTTGTAAGTAGGGTAATTTGGACAGTCCGAGGCCAGGAGGGACAGGAGGGACCCCCCCCCCCCCGAGGTCTCGTCTGTGACACTTTGCGAATTTTTTTTTTTGCGAACTTTTTTGCGAACTTTTTTGCAAACTTTTTTGCGAATTTTTTTTTTTTTGCGAATTTTTTTTTTTGCGAATTTTTTTTTTTGCAAATTTTTTTTTTGCGAATTTTTTTTTTTTGCAAATTTTTTTTTTTGCGAATTTTTTTTTTTTGCGAAATTTTTTTTTTGCGAATTTTTGTTGTTGCGAATACTAACCTAACCTAACCTAACCTAACCTAACCTAACCTAACCTAACGTAACGTAACCTAACCTAACCTAAGGTAACCTAACCTAACCTAACCTAACCTAACCTAACCTAACCTCGGATCAGATTTCTGATTGCAGATTCTTGTTCGTCTAGTCGAGCCGAGTCATTTGAGTACCCACATCGTACACTTTGGATGATGTTTACAAAAAAGGGGCCCGCACCACACTTTTGACCTTTTTTTTTTGCATTTTTGGATTCTCCTCGTCAAGCCGAGTATTCTCAGTACCCACATGACATACTTTGGATAATTAATACAAGAGTTGATCAGGGTAACGCTACAACCAACAGAGCTAGCCCATCAGCGCTTGCGGTCAATTGAACTAACAGTGAATGCAAATTTTAAGGAGAATATAATTGCAATGCTTTGAACATATACTGCATATACCTTCAAGTACTCTGCACCGAGGCAGCTGTTCGCACAACCGACTGACGCGTCCAGTCTACTGTCTGGGAATGCGGATGTTGTAATTTGATACCTCGACTGGAGGGTGCAGGTGTTCACACAAAAAACCGACAAGTTGAGACCTGTCTGGGAATGCGGATGTTGTAATTTGATACCTCGACTGGAGGGTGCAGGTGTTCACACAAAAAACCGACAAGTCGAGACCTGTCTGGGAATGCGGATGCTGTAATTTGATACCCCGACGGGAGGGCGACGCGACCCTTCCAGGAACCCATTATAGTCCGCCCGTATCGAGTTCCATTAGAGCAGGGTGGTCTTTACCCCAGACAGCGGTTGAGAGTTTTTGCCCCGACCTTCTCCGAAATCCATTAGTGGGGATAGTCACCCACATCACCAACCCTCCTTCAGTTCAGTTCGAGAGTTCAGTGCGTGAAGACGTGTTAGTCCGATCCTGTTCCGTTCTACGCGATTTGTGTTAGTTGCTGATTATCATCATTTGCGATTTGCGATTTGCGTAAAGCACCTTTGAACTATTTAAAACGTACGTGTTGTGCTGTATTGTTTGTGATTATTAAAACTTATAATCCATATTAAAGATGAACGCCACACACGTTTGTACCATTTGTGGTTGTATTTTCGTGCGTAGAAACAATTTGGTGCAACACCACATCAGATTCCACGGCTTGAGACCACAACTACCACCACCAACACCAACGCAGCAAGGTACGTTTTTTGCGTTGCATTATTGTTTTAATCAGACCTAAATGTTAGTAATATAGGAATACGTTATGCAATATAACCGCAGAGTGATACAATTATTTTTATTTAACAGCTTTAACTATTTAGGGCGAATAGAGAACTCTTTGTTTTTTAAATTTAAAATTACATGACTATATCAATATAATTTAATTTTAATAACTTATGTTATTGCTCGCCCCATCAAGTCAAGTCATCAGAGTACCCACATTACATACTTTAAAAAAAGGTAGGTGTTAAACATTTCACAATCTAATCGTTTTGTGCGTTTGCAGATGGAGAAGCTGCATGTCGAGCCACATTCGTAGACCGGGGAGCTTTAGAGCGTCACATGGAAGCGAACCACCGAGTCATTCCACCCCGGCAGGTCATTGATGCTCCGCAGACGACTGCCTATGTCAATCAACACTCCGATGAAGGTGAGAATCCACATTAAAATAACTTTTTTCCCTTGAAACTAATTACCTTTTTATAATTATTTAACTAGGTACATGAAGAAGAATGAGACCGTGACAACTGGTGTTCTGTCGATTTAATTACTAGGGGGAGATTTTCGCTCCCCCTAACACATGATGGGTTAGGGGGAGATTTTCGCTCCCCCATACGTCAGGAATTGTTTTGCGATATTTTTCTCTAACATGTACTCTGATTGCTTCTTTAGGGTTGGCGCAGCTCAATATTGCAGCTACATCCTTAGCCTTGAACCCCGAATCATGAATGTAGACAAACAGTACAGAAGATTACATTCCCTATTTGAAAATTGATATTTTTAATTAACAACTCCATTTTGAAATGTGATTCTCGAGAGAGGGGAATTTGTATCTTTAGTTATCCTAATCTGTTTTTTATTTTTATTTTCAGATGAAGGACCGGGTCCTGGCCACCACACCTGCCATGAATGCGGTCGCCGCTTCCGTCGTGAAATACACCTGCGTCGACATGTGGATTCGGTACACGGCAGAGTCCGCAGGTTCATATGCGGCACATGTGGCGTCGAATTCAAGAGGGAAGACAACCTGCGTCGACACACCATGCAATTTCACGGCGATGGTCAAGAACGAAGATTCCCTTGCGCATACTGCGACCGGGATTTCAACACGGGGTTCAACAAGGACCATCATGAGCGGTTCTCTTGCCCGATCATGAAGGACCTGATCCTGAACCGAGTGGCTATGATACAGGACGAACCCCAGCCAGGACCCAGCACGGAGCCACAACCTGGAAAGAGCACACACCCGCAACCCGATGATGTTGAGATGACTGGAGTAGGACAGTCAAGCCCCGTATTCTCACTCATTCAACGGGGTTTCCGCAACCGCCTCCTAACCTACCGTCTGCAGCGACCGATGGAGAATCTCGTCACAATCGGAGAAGTGATGGCGCTGTTGATTGTGAGCCTTACGGAGTTGCTTGAGAACACCTTGGCGAAACACCGCAGCATTAAGGTCAACTTGAAGCTGGAGTGTGAATTCCAAAATGTGCACAACAACACCTGCCTGCGCAACTTCAAAACGAAGATGACTCCGTTGACGACGACCTCGGACCTGAACCAGTACATCACAACAGCTTTTGCGAAGCTTATCAGAGAGAAGGCTGAGTGTGATCATATCGGCTCCGGGTGGACATACCTTCGCGTTCGTGATTTGGAGGTCGGCATTAACGAATACACTCCTCTAGGCGAAGGTGGTCGAGCTTGGCTCCCACTGCCTATGTCTCTGGAGAACACCCAAGCAGTTGTCAACGTATTGAACGCCGATGAGCGGTGTTTTATGTATGCGGTCCTGGGAAAGTTTATTCAAGATCACCCTAAAAGACCGGCATCGTACACCGACGACATCATCGCCCGATACGATTGGACCGGCCTTCAATTCCCCGTTGCTCTGAAAAGTATCAAGACGTTTGAGCGGACAAACAACATCAGCATCAACGTCTATGGTATTGATCGCACGTGCGTGGGTCAGAAACCTGACGGACGACCAAAGTATCAGGACACCGTCTTCCCCTTGAAGATTTGTAGGCAGGAGCGTGAAGACCATTGTGACCTTTTGTACGTGACAACGGACGGTGATAGTCACTACGCCTACATCAAAGACCTTAGTCGACTGATCCGTCCCCAGCTTACAGCACATATAGGCAGGATATTCATCTGTAAGCGGTGCTTCGCGCACTTTGACAACCGTCCGAACAAGCTCGGTCTGACGGGTGCACAGCGTCTGGAGGAGCATAGGCGATACTGCTCCGCTTCAGCCCCTATTCGCATGGATACGCCGAAGAAGACAGAAATCAAATTCAGCCATCCAGAGTTCACCCGACGCGAGCGTTTCACCATCTACGCGGACTTTGAGTGTGCTCTACTGCCGACCGCGGAGATGGATGAACAAGTGGATGAACCGCACGGAGGAGTAGCCACCCACATCCACATCCCATACGCCTTTGCGTACCAGATTATCGACTCGTACGGACTTGAGGAGTTTGAGCCTCGAGTCTACTTCGGGGATGATGCGTCAAAGACATTTATGGAGATGTTGAAAACTGATGTTGAGCGATTGTGGAACTTCCTGTACGAAGCAAGAAATCTGCGCCCTGTCCTGACCCCAGCGGAAACGATGCAGTACAACTCGACAGCGAATTGCTACCTCTGCGGATCGGCATTTTCAAGCGAAGACCCAAAGGTTCGTGATCACAACCACGCGCCGCCCTACGAGTTCCGTGGCGCTGCGCACAGATCATGTAACCTACGCTACAGGGAGCAGCGAGTAGTCAACTGCTACTTCCACAATCTCTCCAACTACGACGCTCACTTCATAGTGCGGGAGTTGGCGGTCAACCCTGGTGATGTTGAGGTGTTGGCTCACACGGAAGAGCGGTACATCGCTTTCACGAAGCGGTTCCTGTTCGACCGAGCAGCGGCACCGGTTGGGATGCAAGGGCGTGGAAAAAGACAGCCAGGATTCAGAGTCAGGTTCCTCGACACCTACAGGTTCCTGGCTTTGAGCCTCGCCAGCCTCGCCGCCGCACTTCCACCAGCTCAACTCTTGGAGACGAGGAAGAGATTCCCCGAAGACCACCTCTTCGATCTAGTCCGTAGGAAAGGCGTGTTCCCGTACAACTTTGTAACGTCGAACGCCGTATTGGAAGATACTACGGAACTGCCTCTGCAGCGAGATTTCCACAACGACCTGACCCTGGAGGACATAACGGATGCAGACTACGAGCATGCTCGCAACGTGTGGGAAACCTTCGGTTGTAGGAACCTCAAGGACTACGCTGAGAAGTACCTGCGCTGTGACATTGCGCTGTTGACTGACGTCTTTGAACGCTTCAGGGACACGTCGATGGCTGAATACGAACTAGACCCTGCGCACTACTACACCCTACCGTCATACGCCTGGGATGTCATGTTAAGGACCTGTCGAGTGGAGCTTGATACGATACAGGACTTTGATATGTACCTCTTCTTCGAGCAAGGCATCAGAGGAGGTATTTCCCAGGCGATCACCAGACACGCCAAGGCCAACCATGATGGATGTCGCCCTGAAGATCGACGACCTGAAGAGCCAACGAATCACCTGCTATACTTGGACGCCAACAACCTTTACGGTTGGGCCATGTCCCAGTGTCTTCCACAGGGGCACTTCCAATGGCTCAGCCGCGAGGAGATCGCGTCCCTGGACATTGCAGCGTTGGACCCCGAAGGACCCACCGGCTATGTCTTGGAAGTTGACCTTCGCTACCCCGCCCACCTGCACGACCTTCACAAGGATCTCCCCTACTGCTGCGAGACCAAACGTCCGCCAGGAGGGAAATTCAAGAAGCTCGTTACGACTCTGGATGACAAGAAGAACTACATCTGTCATTACAGAATCCTGCAGCAGGCGCTGGAAAACGGACTGGAGCTTGCGAACGTGCATCGCGTCATCTCGTTCCGTCAGTCTCGGTGGTTAGAGAGCTACATCCTAATGAACACCGAACTGAGGAAGAAGGCCACGACCAAGTTTGAACAAGACTTTTTTAAGCTTATGAACAATGCGGTCTTTGGCAAGACGATCGAGAATGTTCGCAAGCGAATGAACGCTAAACTGGTGTGTACGCCGGAGATGTTCAGGAAGTACGTAGCCAAGTCAAACTTCCTGGACCGAACCTACTTCAACGATGACGTCGCCATTGTACACATGTCGAAAGTCAATATCGTCCTGGACAAACCGCTCTACGTCGGAATGTGTGTCCTCGATCTGAGCAAGTGGCTCATGTACGACTTCCTTCGAAAGATGAAGAACCGCTACGGCGACCGTCTGAAGGTTGACTACATGGACACTGACAGCTTCGTGTTCGACATCCAGACTGAAGATGTTTATAAGGACATGATGGAGCATCTGGACGATTTCGACACCAGTGCGTACCCCCAAAACCATCCCTGCTACAGCCCCATAAACGCCAAAGTCATCGGAAAGTTCAAGGATGAAGCGAACGGTCTTCCGCTGCTCGAGTACCTCGGTCTCCGCTCGAAACTATACTTCATGGATATAGTCGAGTTCGAGGAGAGGACTGAAGATGACAAGTTGCAGGTCATGACGGTGAAGCGCGCCAAGGGAGTCGCTAGAGGTGTTGTAAAACACAATCTAACCTCTGACGACTATCGGGAATGCCTCTTCAACGGCGTGTTGAAGAGAACCATCAACACCAGGTTCCAGTCCCGAAACCACCGCGTCTTCACAGTTCAAGTCGACAAGCTATCCTTGAGCTGTAACGATGACAAACGCTACATCCTTCCGGACGGTGTAAATACACTGCCTTGGGGGCATGTTGACGTTCCACCTCAGCCCGAAGACATCCCTCAAGACGATGAAGAGGCGGAGGATGAGGAGCGTTGAGTGGTTGTGTCATATTACCAAAGACCCTGACTTGACTTGTAAATTTCCGATTTTGCTAAATCTAGTCATTAGTTTGTATCGAGTCTCGTAAAACTTAGAAATGTGCTCCTTTTTTGTTCTAGTCGTTAGTTTGTGTCGAGTCTCGTTTTTGCTAGCCAAACACAAATGTTCAGGAGCACATACTCAATGTGAAATATATATATAAGGTGTGTAAATAAATAGCAAAATTGTTCGTATATACATTTGTCTTTTTTTTCTCCCCTCACATAGTCTTAAGATACTAAAGTAAACAAAAAAATTATTCAGGAATATGTTAATTCATATAAACCAGGTTCAGATATGAATGTTACTTTACAATCATTGTATGATAGGTCTGTCCCAATTTGTGGTTGACAACTGTTGTTCAACTGATTTAATTACCAGGGGGGAGATTTTCGCTCCCCCTAACACATAATGGCTTAGGGGGAGATTTTCGCTCCCCCATACGTCAGGAATTGTTGAAGACTAGAATGCACCTGCTAATGTCATTGTATGATAGATCTGCCCCACTTTGGGGTAAAGGAGGCGAGGATGGGAAATAATAAGAATTTTTCTTTTTTTATTCTGAGTACACAACTAGTTTATTGAGAAAAATGCAAAATTTCAAAACTCAATTGGTATACATTTGTGCAAAGAGTCTTCTGATCAGTGCATCGTTGTGGCCGAAAGAAGAGTGTTCAAAGAGCTGCACAAAGTCCTTCATCTTCATGCCGTAGTGGGTGCGGCAGTACAGGAATACAAGGCAGTATTGACCGCAGACCAGAGTGTTATCACTTTGAAGGCGATGCTCGTTGTACAGGTAGCGACGAGCGTTGCGTCTCAGGAATCCTTGGTAGAATTGAAGATGTGGCGGTTGACCGTAGCTGTCAAAGAATTCAATTATTCCTCCTCCTTTGTTAAGGTAGAAAGCGACCCAGTGAGTGCCGTCTTCATTGTGTGGATCAGTGTTCACAATCATAGCAGTAGATGGTGAGATGTAATGGGGCAATTGATCCGCAGCGTAGACACCAACATTCTGTACGGGCAGTTTAGCCATACACTTTTGTATCTCTAAGGTATTCATTCTACTGTGTCGACGCCACAGTCAGTAGTAGGAGTAGTAGTACTAGTAGCAAAACAAAAGCAGGAACTGGTATCACTCTCACCTTCGTCAGCGTAATCATCAGCGTCAGCGATATTTGTACTTAGATGTAACCAACTGCGTAATGTGATGCAATTGGCTAGAGCGCATCGTGTGTGAGCTGTTCTGTGGTGGCGACATCGCACTGCGTTTGTTGATAGTAGACTGTTGATTGACGATAGTGATCCGCAGCCAATATCGTTGATATCCATGACATTAGTAGTACAGTGATCCGTGATGAAATTGTATCGTACAAACTCTTTTTTCTCAGCACCTTTGACGTAGACAATCGGTCGTTTGGCGATACATGCGCGTAACTTTTCCTCTAGCACATGATACCAGATATCACCTTGGTCCCATTCTAATCCGTGACAGTGTTTTGTGAGCCAATAGCTTTCACGCAGTTTCTCTTGTGATAGGAAATCTCGACTGAATGGTGATTTGGCGATATGATGCATTAGCAGTGTTCCACTGACCAATTCCAAGACGCACACTTCCTTTAGAATGTAGTCATTTGCGTTGTCCTTGAAACATTGAAAATCTACAATAATTGGAGATGCGGAATTTTTACGCGGTACTCTGCATAAACGATCCATCTTGTGCGAATGTTGGTTGTAGACTGAGGAGGAGGACGCCGCCGCCGACGATCTAACCACCAAAGTCCGCAGACACGTTGCGATGACGATCGATTTCTATGACGTTGTCAAACTCTGCGTATACCAGACAGTTGACAGTCTCTGTGAGCCCCGTGTCGAAAGCAATCTCCATACGCACACTGCCGTTGCGCACTAGGTTCCAATGAGTCGTATCGCTTGCTGACATATCAGGTGTTAGATCGAATGCCATCAGACAGTATCCATCGTCGTAATCGTCTCTATTTATGAGATTACCAGCATCGCTAAAGTGTATGCCGGAGCCTGAAAACAGACTGTGATACGCCATCACGTATTTTCCCTTGCCGGTTTCGTAGTGTGGTTGTAGCGGTTTGGACGGCACTTGTTCACCGTCCACGTACAGCGAGAAGTAGTTGGTTTTGAAATTTTGAAAGTTAAATGGATTCTTTTTTAAATCGCCATTATAAGCGGCGTTGGTGACCAGTCCGACAATGATTCGTTTCGGCACTTGACCTAGAAACACATTGTCCAAAGTTTTGCTCCTCACTCCAAACGGTAGTGTGAATGTTTTCAATTCCACTCTAGTGATTGGGTATTTAGCTGTGCCGGTCTGAAGCGTTTTGCTGTGCGCCAACAGTACAGTGGGGCTAACTTTACACCTTCGTATCCAGAGATTCGCATCAACAATGTGCACCTTGTAGTCACCATCATCCGACATAATGGAGAAGGAATCTTTTGATCGGATCAGTTTAAAACGCAGTTCCACACCGTTCAACAGGAACTTGTTCTGATTACACATGTCCACATGTAGGCGACCGAGCATATCGATTTCACGACTTTTATTTGTCATTTTTCGTCTCGCCTTTAGTCCATCGTTATCGTCCAGAGTATTGTCCATGTGGCCGGCATCGTCCGCGTTCCACAATCCACATGTTAAATGTGATTTCCTAGCATCATATCCGTAATTCAGCAATGTTTCAATATACGCTCGATATGCATAAGTGTTGTTTTGTGGTGTGACCAGTTTCTGATTCATACTCATATCGACTTGACTGAATAACGTGTGCAGCCAATTGTTGACTGGGCCAATTTTGTTCGATTCATCGGCATCTGCGATTGCCGCTCCTGTCGACTTGACAATAGACGCTGTAACTTCCAACATTGTTTGCGAAAGATCGGTGTATTCTTCGCCGTTGCCGGGCACAACAAACTCGATGGGCGAATCATCAGTCAGTGTGGAGATTGGTTTGTACTGAATCCATTTGCCGCTCTCGATACTGGTCTGCGTCGGCGGTAGGGAGAATAAGTCCAATTCCGTCTTGACGCATTCACACGACTTTTGATGTAGAAACGACATTGCTAGCGAGTGTGTTAATTGAATATATCACGTACGGAAGTTCTCCTCACTGCTTTCCTCGTCTTCCTCGTCTTCCTTCTAACTGTCCTTCTCTTCTTGCTGCTGCTCTTGCCCTTCTTCTTGGATGACGACGACCTTCCTCGAAGGAGTTTCGTCAAAGACTGCGGGGTGACACGACGGCCGCCGAACATGGCGCGCTTCGCGTTCCTCTTACGCGAGAGTCTCGCGTTAGTCTTTCGCGCAGGAGTAGCGCGTCGGTGTTTCGCGGTATTCTTTCGCGTTACGCGACGGTGTTTCGCGCGAGAGCCACCGCCGCCACTTAGCACACGTTGAAGTTTGCCGTCCGCCCTGCGTTTTAGCGAGTCTGTAAACTGGCTGAAATGATCTCTAGTGGCTTCTTTGGGATCCCGCTGGTGCATGGCCATGTCGCCCAAGAATCCAACACCGGATTTCAACGCCTCTTTGGCCACAGCAGAGGCTCCCGACTTGAGTAGCGGTGTGATGGTGCGGAACATACCGCCTAGGAAACTTCCAATTCCATGTCCGCGCTGGTAGGGTGCACCGCGAAATACCCTATCGATACTGCCGCCGGTCTGCTGCAACTGTTGGCGACGGTAGTAAGCCAAGTAGGGATCGTTTGTATTCATAATTGCTGAGCTACTCTTTTGAAATGAAGCTTCACGTACGACGTCCCAAAGAGGAATGACGCTTTTTTACTAGCGTGATCCCTTAGGTCAATATCGATCGTTTCAAATGTTCCTTTCATAACTGGCGCATAATGAGGACTGATGAAATGCACAGTCTTATGCGCGCCGTGTGTGTAGTTATCTCTGTCAATGTTGATAATCTTCAAAAGTGGCGCTGTAGTGTCGCCAATCAGCTGCGGTTCAATCAGATCACAATACACGTACAAGTGTGTCGGCAGTCCCATAGTCAGATTTGGTGGCCATATCGCTGTGAGGTCATTTGTCAAAACGTTCTCGTACGGATCGAAACCCAACTGGAGAGACAGCGCTTCGGTGAAATGCACTTTGCTTATACCGTCCACCATTGTCGTGATCTTGACTCTGTCCTGCTCTTTGTCATACTCAAAGTACAAGTACTGGGTTACATCCTTCGCTTTATTGATCATTTTCAATAAATCGGTTATGTTCTTGTAATAACCGGGTTTCATCTTTAGCATAATGTGCTCGACGCTGAGTGTGACGGGTATACTCGGCAGAACGAGTTTATAGTCGAGCCAAATACACGATTCCTCGTCCACAGTCATAAAGGAGCATGGATAATGCGCTTCGACCAAAGCCATCTCCCACTCGCCATCGCCTTCTAATCGAATTTGTCTCGGCAGATGTGTAGTGTACTTGGACACTGTGTTTTTTGGAAAATAATCCTTTGAGCTGTTGCTGGGCAATGTCAAATAGAACTGGTTGCTATTAGGCATTTTGCAAATCTTGCGCTCTTACCCAAGAATTGAACTCGTCTCCGTAACCTGCCCACTTGACGAAATAACGCTTACTGCGACCACGACCCTTAGCGTCTAGTATTTCAGCAATCTTGAACAGATGGTTGTTGTATATTGTCACTTTTTGTAATTCGTATTCGTAAAACTGACCAGTCACTTGTTCACCGTTGAGATCCGACAAAGTGTACATTGGCAGAGGCATCAATGTGTTTACACGACGCACCACAAACACTTCTTTACTCCAATTAGTCTCGTAACCTTTTGCGAATGTACCCTTCTCCTTAGATATGCGCACTGTGGTGCCAACTGTCAGTTTTGCCTTAACACGACGCGGTATCTTACCGAACATGCGACGCCATACCTGATGCAATATTCGCTTATTGTCAACAGTCACATCGACTGGTCGTATTCTGTTGCCTAGACTCTTGTGAGCGCTGTTGTTGTATGCACTAACCAGTTTGTCCAACGCATCTACGTAACGATATGTGTTTTTGTAAGTCAAATATCGCCACATGCGTGTTTTCAAAGTGCGATTCACGCGTTCCACTACGGCCGCTTTAACATCTGGGTTTTGTGTAGTGACATAGATGATTCCGTATTGTTTGAATAACCTTTTCGTCTTGGCACCGGTGAATTCAGTACCTTTGTCGGTTTGTAAACAGCGAGGTGTATCGGTCGCTTCGGCAAATATCTCCTCGAAAGCGTTGGCCACTTCAGCTCCTTCTTTCCGCCTCAACGTTCGCACATACAGGTGTTTGCTAAACACGTCTATTACAGTCAGTAGGTAGTTGACGCCGTCGTTGTGTTTACTAAGACCACGCATATCGTTCAAGTCCGCTTGCCACAATTCAAATGGACCATACACTATGTAAGGATTGCGCGGGAAACGCTTGCGTGCCGGTTTGTGCAATGTGTAAGTGTCCTGTGTTTGTAACCATTCAATCACTTTGCGTTTTGAAACTGGTTTTGCAGCTCGCGCTAAAGGAGCTACACCGCCATACGACGAAGGTTCGATGGGATTGTAATACAAACGCTCCATAATGCTGAAAACCTATCCTGTGTACGTTTCCCACTTGTCCAAATTTGACGACGGCTTGTTTCTAGTTAGAAGATCAAACTGCCCTGTCGGTGTAGATGTTACACGTTTTCCTCTTGCCGATCGTAGTCGATTTACTAGCGGTGTTCTCAGTATTGATTCAGTTGATGTGTCTTCCACGTCATCGTCTGATCCTTCTCCTCCTGTGAATGATGATCGATATTCGGCATTTATTTCCTTTAGTGCTCTTAGATTATTCATATAGTCCTTTGGCACGTTCATCGCTTTCAATGCGTTGAGCACTTCCCGCCATCCTGGCGGTATGTAATCACGCATACGCACCTTTACTATGCAATTTAAGATATCCACTAGATTTGAGTCTGGGATTTTTACACCGTTGATGTACACTGAATAGCCACTGTCCCATCTGATTAAGCTGCCGTCACGTTTCATGAAACGTAAAAGATTGCGGGCATCAGATCTGTAAGTTTTGGAAAACGTTTCCACAATCTCTTCCACTGGACCACCTTCCGCAGCGGGGTGCGATCGTTGACTATGTTCAAGCCCACCCGTCTCCACGATTGGTATGCTAATCGGTTGGCGTCTATTCTCTGCAATATGCAAGAAGCGATGTAACGCCTGTTTGTACAATTTCCACTTTTCACTATCGTCCATACGCTTGTTATTCAATATTTGTTGCATCTCCGCGTCGAGGCTGTTTTCACTGGATAGATTAGTCGGTCTGTTATCCGTAGCATTTGATTGCAGTCGATCAATCAACTCTTGCGGCACAACTACCATCTTCTTTGCATGTTCCATATTTGCACTAATGACTAGCTACTTTTCTAAAGTGTAACTTCACGCACGACGTTCCAAAGTGGAATGGCAAATGATTACCAATGTTATCTCTTAAGTCAATTTCCACACTGTCAAAAGATCTATTCATAACAGGCACATAGTGCGGATCGATGAATGATGTTGATTTATGCAATCCGTATACATAAGTAGACGTGGATATATTGACAATTTTCAATAACGGTGCGACTGTATCGCCGACCATCTGCGGCTCGACTAAATCACAATACACGTACATGTGTGACGGTAAGCCAAGACGAATGTTGGGCGAACGGATGCTTTTGTTAACTGCATCACCTTCCAGCGTCAATTCATTCGGATCGAACCCCAATTGAAGCGCTAACGTTGGACTTAATGTAATTTTTCCAACATCAGTTCCCATCGATACTTCAATGAATTTGTTGTATGAGTTTTCAACGGTGAACTTTACACCAAAAGTAATCGCTAGTTCTTGTGAATTGATATGATCACACAATTCTTGAATATTTGCGTAATCACCAGTCTTCAATTTAATTCTGTGGTTTTGTTTTGGAGTAGCAGACACTACCGGTGTTACATCGGCAGTGCTGTCCATAACCCGCGCCAACGCTTCTATGTTCACTTTTGCTTCCTCTTGCGGTTGTATGCAAATGTCAATTGTTTCGTCATTACCGACAGATAGAAATGTCATTGGATAGTGCGCTTCCACAAGTGCAATTTCCCAGTCGCCAGCGTCCAGTTGAATAGCTCTCGGCAAATGTGTTATATAATTTGCAACTGTATTTTTCGGATAATACTGCATCGAACTGTTGCTGGGCAGTGTCAAATAGAACTGATTGTTGATGCCAGCCATTTTTATCTACTCAGTGCTGCTTGTAGTACTGCGCTCAAAAGTAATGGTATAAAGATTCCACCGCCTTTTTGTATGAGATACTTTCGTTTCTTTGACCAGCCTTCGCCGCGTTTCACCAATCTACGTAGCGTCGCCTTGTGTTTGCTTAGCTGACTTTTACTCTTCTTCGCCAGAGGAACGTTACCTCGCAACACGTTGTATGCGCACTCACACACTGAGCGAATGCGGCTCTTGTCACACACCTTTAACAGTGCCTTCCGCTCCTTGGGTGTTGCGTGTATGAAAGCCGTAAGCAGAGCTGCGTCCTTCCGCAAGCACGACATGACTACTACTGATGGCGAAATTACCTTTTCTTTGGCAAGTACACATAGTTGGTAGAATCGTCTGGAAATATGCAACTTCGTATTCGCATATTCTCGTCTGTTGATTGTTTCAAGTCTATCAGTAGGTAGCCGTGTGGATTCCTAGTAGCGTCAGCGTACGCCTCCTCGATGAATTTCGGGCTGTCTGGATATATTTGTCTGGCCAAGTACCTAATCTGAACTCTATCTCTAGGATTCTTAAAACACACAATGTAATGCGCATTCAGTGAGATGTCCCTCTGCCCGCGTCCTTGATGAAACAAATTTTGTGTAATGAAAAACACACTAATGTTGCGATGATGGCAACCTTTTGTGAAAAGATCCACGACACGGTTGTCGGCCTCACGCATCATATCGTCTATAATCACAAGTATCGGCTCGTTACCAGAAAAATCCTCCAAGTTTGGTAGACCTTCTACGTGGTTAATGGTGACATTTTTCGAGTCACCACCACCACCATCACCACCACCACTACCATAATGCCAGTTTATACTGGTAAATGGCGTGTCACACATTTCTGTAATGTGTTTTATAAACTTTGACACAAACTGTGACTTGCCACAACCCGAAGGTCCCGCCACAATGGCTGAGAACGGATGTTTCCACATCAAGCCCATGATTACTACTGAGCTACTAAACACCTCACAGTTACCATACTCACACTCTTAAACTTACTACCAAAGGACATTTTTGGGGTTAAGTGAAATAAATAACACAGTGGTTATGTTCTGAACGTGACTATAAGTATTGACTACGAAAACTAATTTACAAAGGTATTAACAAAATCTTCAAGTCTTGCTTTACATAAACTCCAACGGTGTGAATCTGCTATTGGAACCCCTCGGGCTGCGCTTCACCAAGCGAATGCGTTCTCCAAACCCGCTGTTGTAGCGCTCGATGTCGGTGTTGCTCAGGGCCTCGTTGAAGCGCCTAGGCAGGTAGACTCGCAGAAAGAAGTCATCCCCGACCTGCCCCTCCAGGATCACGATGATTGTCTCGCCAAAGGGTGTGGTGGCTCGCTCCATCGCAGTGATGAGATAGCCGCATTCCTCTCGGAGATCGGCTATCCTGGTGTAGAGCGGAGAGTCAGACTTGCAGTTGTTGAGGGTAGCTCTAAGGTCCGCGGTTGCTGCAGTGCCGTTCACGCCCGGAAACTCTAGCTTGAAAGTGCTGCTGCTCGACATCTCTAGTAGTAGTAGTTGGAGTAGGTCTATGTGAGGTGGTGGTCTGGTGGCGAATGATGTTCAATCGGGCGGGGCCCCGCCTTATAAACCCTCGCCGCCATTTTCTTCTACGTGGGTGGTCCGAAGGGTCGGGCGCAGGTGTTCACACAAAAAACCGACTCGTCGAGACCTGTCTGGGAATGCGGATGCTCTAGTTGAATGCCGACGCCACTCGTTGTTTCTTCCTCACAGCTCGCTTCTTAGGCGGTGGCTGCGAAACTGCACTGCGTTGTGTAACAGTTTGAGTTAAGCCTGTAATTTTCGGTACTCCTGTTGATTTATAGATCCACATGTTTTCCACTTTATCAACTACTTGTTTAACACTTTGGTGCATTTCACCATCTTTGTCCAAAAATAAACCGCACATGAACACCATATCTGTACCATCGTACATTTCCATTTTCAATAAAATTTGTCCTTTGTTTCCTGGGTTTTGAACTGCGAAAGTATTCCCATCGTCCATCCATGACACTATGGGAGAATCATCTGTTGGTTTTGGCACCCATCCTGGTTTCTTGGTTTCCACTTCGATGGGAGTTGGTCTCCTTCGTCTCTTGCAGGCAGTTGTCGGTTTTACAAATGACGACTGAGGTGATGCCAACGTCTGATCACTAGCATTATTGTTCATAACCTCAATCTCCTGAATAAACGATTTGATATAGTCGTCCGCAGAAGCGTAAGCGTCCATGTTCACGTCCTTACCGTGTGACTTCAACCGTACTACTGACTGGTGTTGCGTCTGCTCACCCTTGAAGTAAACTGTATGCACTCGCTGTCAGACAATATTTCTGTTTGGCGTTCGCTTTTATTCACCCGCTGAAGTCAACTGTTACGTTACGGTGACGATCGATCTCGATGACGTTGTCCAGTTCGGCGTACACTATACAGTTGACGGTCTCGGACAACGCTTTGGAGAATCCGATTTCGATACGTAGATTACCGTTGCGCAGGAGATTCCAGTGACTCGACTCAGCCGCGGACATGTCCGGTGTCAAGTCGAACGCCATAAGACAATTACCGTACGGATAGTCACCTCTCTTGATCTCATTACCTGCGTCGGAGAACTGGATTCCGGTGCCAGTGACCAATGTGTAATAAGAGAGTATATATGTCTCACTGTTCAATGTGTAAACGGGCTGTAACGGTTTGGCCGGTACTTGTTCACCGTCCACGTACAATGCGAGATAATTCATATCGTAGTGTTGAAAGTTGTAGGGATTCTTCTTGAAATCTCCGTTGAACGCGAGATTACTGACCAGTCCAATTATCACACGTTTCGGTAACTGACCGAGAAATGCGCTGTCTAAAGCTTTACTCATTATGCCGGAGGGTAGTGTGAAGGATTTCACTTCTACACGCGTGATCGGATACTTGGCCGTGCCGGTCTCGAGAGTTTTGCTGTGCGCCAACAATACGCTCGGATTGATCTTACATCGACGTACGAAAAGACTAATCTCTTTAATTGTCACCTTGTAGGTAGTTAGCGTTTTGGACATTATACAAAACGAGTTTCTGGATCTGTTAAGTTGCAATCGCATCTCGACACCGTTCAACATGAATTTGTTCTGATTGCACAGATCGATGTGCAATCGACCGACCATATCGCAAACATCGCTTTCTTTCGTGTGATCGCGACGCTTTTTCAATCCCTCATTCAATTCGTCACAATCGTCCATTAGTCCGGCCGAATCTTCAAAAAACAGCTCGCTAGTCAGGTGCGAATTCTTCGCACTACATCCGTAGTTCAATAGGTTTTCCAAGTAGGCACGGTAAGCGTACGTGTTGTTTTGTGGTGACACCAGTTTATGATTGAGATAGAGATCCACTTGACTGAATATCGAGTGGAGCCAATTGTTCACCGGGCCCACCTCTTTAGCAGGTTGCCCACCGTCCGCTTTAGTGTCGTCCTGTTTCACAATAGCGGCTTTCACGTGTAATAACGTTTGTGTCAGGTCCGTGTACTCGTCACCGTGACCGGGTATTACAAACTCTATTGGCGAATCGTCCGTCAGCGATGAGATCGGTTTGTATTGAACCCATTTACCGCTCTCGATGCTGGTCTGCGTAGGCGGTAACGAAAACAAGTCCAGTTCAGTCTTCACACATTCACACGATTTCTGATGAATAAACGACATTGTTATCGAATTAATGTAGACGTCCGTCTTCGAAGAAGTCTATCAAGAGACTGTGGCGTGTCGCGACCCGCGCACCGCTTAGGGGGAGATTTTTGCTCCCCCTAACACATAATGGCTTAGGGGGGAGATTTTCGCTCCCCCATACGTCAGGAATTGTTGAAGCCAAAAACAAGAATGATACTGTGGGTGTTTGACAACTGGTGATTTATTGCTCGGAATTCGATACGGGCGGACTATAATGGGTTCCTGGAAGGGTCGCGTCGCCCTCCCGTCGGGGTATCAAATTACAGCATCCGCATTCCCAGACAGGTCTCGACTTGTCGGTTTTTTGTGTGAACACCTGCACCCTCCAGTCGAGGTATCAAATTACAACATCCGCATTCCCAGACAGTAGACTGGACGCGTCAGTCGGTTGTGCGAACAGCTGCCTCGGTGCAGAGTACTTGAAGGTATATGCAGTATATGTTCAAAGCATTGCAATTATATTCTCCTTAAAATTTGCATTCACTGTTAGTTCAATTGACCGCAAGCGCTGATGGGCTAGCTCTGTTGGTTGTAGCGTTACCCTGATCAACTCTTGTATTAATTATCCAAAGTATGTCATGTGGGTACTGAGAATACTCGGCTTGACGAGGAGAATCCAAAAATGCAAAAAAAAAGGTCAAAAGTGTGGTGCGGGCCCCTTTTTTGTAAACATCATCCAAAGTGTACGATGTGGGTACTCAAATGACTCGGCTCGACTAGACGAACAAGAATCTGCAATCAGAAATCTGATCCGAGGTTAGGTTAGGTTAGGTTAGGTTAGGTTAGGTTACGTTAGGTTAGGTTAGGTTAGGTTACCTTAGGTTAGGTTAGGTTACGTTACGTTAGGTTAGGTTAGGTTAGGTTAGGTTAGGTTAGGTTAGGTTAGTATTCGCAACAACAAAAATTCGCAAAAAAAAAAATTCGCAAAAAAAAAAAAATTCGCAAAAAAAAAAAATTTGCAAAAAAAAAAATTCGCAAAAAAAAAAATTCGCAAAAAAAAAAATTCGCAAAAAAAAAAATTCGCAAAAAAAAAAAAAATCGCAAAAAAGTTTGCAAAAAAGTTCGCAAAAAAGTTCGCAAAAAAAAAATTCGCAAAGTGTCACAGACGAGACCTCGGGGGGGGGGGGGTCCCTCCTGTCCCTCCTGGCCTCGGACTGTCCAAATTACCCTACTTTTGTATTGCGTGGACTTAATTTTTCGTGGAAGATTAAAGAGATATAACTTATCTGATGTTATGATTACATTCATAAATATCAGAGCTATGAGCTGAATCATGAAGTTGTATACCTGCACCGCGGGTCGTAGGCGTTGGGCTCGAGAGTGTACGTGCGAGAGTAAAGGGTCCTCCAGCCAAGACCTCACTTTGCTTAGCTTGAGGATTTTGAGACGTAACCGTCAGTCTTTTCTCAGACCATGGGGGGGAGGTTTTGGTTGATGTGGATGGGGGCGGGGGGTGACAAGTTTGGTCTTTGCACGGGCGCTGAAAAACTGACGGGCCGCTCCTGCCCAGACCCCAAAAACACCATTCGTTTGAAACTGTATATATATATATATATATATATATATATATATATATATATATATATATATATATATGTGTGTGTGTGTGTGTGTGTCCGTAGGTGCGATAACTCTCGTAAAAGTACTCCGATTTTGATTAAATTTGGTACAAACATGTAAAACAGCATTTATGCCTTTAAGTTCGAAAACCAGACAGATCACCACATCCAAAGTGGTATTTTGGGGGGGATTTGTACCCCAAAAATGTTTTTTTTGAAGTTTTTACATGTAATATTTAAAAAAGTCTAATTTTAGTTTTCACCATCAGATTTAGCTTAAAAAAACACAAAATTTGGTGTTTTGATAATTTCTCTACGTCAAATGGTTACAGAGATATTGAAAGTGCTAAACACAGTACCTTGTCCAATGTTATTCTTATGGAGAATAAGACAAATTTTATATCGCGCTTATTTATGAACGGATACTAATGAAACTTGGTATACGGCTTCATCTGGTCGTGTTCTATTGTTATTTGCACAAAAATAGCAATTTTACCGATTATTCCCGTAGCAGTAAACCTGCGTACTCACCCCCATGTTATTCTTATGGAGTATAAGTAAAATGTAATGTCTCCTTTAATTATGAACATAATTTTATAAAACTTTGTATGTGGCTTCACCTTGTTGAGTTATATTAATATTTTCATAAACAACCATTTGTTGTGTTCCTTGTTGCAGCAAACCTGCGTACTCATCCCCCAAGTTCTTCTTATGGAGGAAAATCGAAATGGTATATATCGCTTATTTATGAATGTATATTGATGTAACTTGGTATGTGGTTTCATCTAGGTGATTTATATTGATATTTGCATGAAAATCCATATTTTGTGTTCCTTGTTGCAGCAAACCTACGTACTCATCCCCAATGTTAAACTTATGGAGAATAATTAAAATTGTATATATCGCTTATTTGTGAATATATGTTTATAAAACTTGCTATGCGGCTTTATGTGGTATTAAGACATTATTATGCATTGGAAATTCACTGAGTACGCAGGTTTGCTGTGACGGGAGTATTTATTAATTTACAGAGGTTCGATTGAAAACAAGAATATTACTGTATAATACTGTTGGGAAATAGAACAAGAATAGGCCTAACCCACAGTTATTTACAACATCGGTAAATCAACAGATTACAAATTACTTTATTTATGTAGTAAAGTGTTGTATAAATGTTTCTTGTTATTAATAAAATAATTGTTGATCATACAAATTTAAAACTAAACCAACATTTTTGGTTTTTAAAAGTTTGTATTTTGTTTCTTTTTATAACATCATCAAAACTACTGTATATTATTATCACCAACCAATATAAAATTAGCTGGAAAAGGTCCTTCGTCCCGGTTTTCTTAGGTAATTGATTTTACCATGGAAATCCTGGAAACACCGTAAATGCTTGGTCTTACAGATTTTTAATCAGCAAAAAGGAAACGTGGCGTTTCCCCGTAACCCAGTTATAACCTAATTCATCTTACCCGTAAAATACTTCTACCCGAAATTGTGTTTGCAGAATACCACCGTTTTCCACGGATGCAGATGAATCAGCAATTTTCAAAATACCTTGGGTAGAATACCGTTGGTTAAAGAGGGGAGTCCCTTATGGACCAGTTCCTGATACCAAGAATAAAAATATTAAACATCGTTGTATTATGTCTCATGGTAGTTTTTATTCTAAATACCCATAACCGACAGCGTACATTTACTAATTGTATTAATTCTTAGACAGCCTAAACAATTGACTAAAATGTATGTCTATCAACATAAAGAAGTTAAATATCGCAACGCTGAAACTTTGCTGGTAGCGACGAGAAAGGATTTTACCGACAAAGGCGAAATGGATTGAAAGGTCGTTAAAATTAGACTGTCGGCTGTTGGAGGGTCTCGCATTTTCTATACACGTTCCCCTGACTCAGGTAGGTTTTAAAAATTCATAAGCCTTGGTGTGTTATTTGCAAAATTACTAGGCCTAACAATATTGGTACGCAGATATATCTCATTACACAGAAATCGTGTAACAACTTTAAATTTGCCACGATCGACTTTTTGATTTTATACATTACTTCAAAAGGGTTCCAAATATCAATTTATTGTATTCCGAATATAATACAACAAGAAAAATAACTTATGGCTGACATTTGAGACATGTATGTTTGATTGTAGGTTTTGCTTTGGAAAATGTTTTGCTTTTATAACTTGTATTTCATTCTCTTTAGTAATCACTATTATTTATGTATTAACTTTTTCGTTTACTTATTTATTTGTGCTAGGAAACATCTTCCTTGGAATCTAGCAAAGTTTAATAAATAAATTCATAGAATGTATACCTGTATTATCTTAGCTATCATATAGCCTTCAAAAGGCACCATTGATTGTAATGTTTAAATTTATTTTTGTATGGTCTGTGGTTATAGGATCAGCGATTAACGTAAACAAATTAAATGAAAGTATGTGAAACAATATATATATATATATATATATATATATATATATATATATATATATATATATATATTCGTATAAAATTTCATGTCCTATAGGTTTGTTACATGGTTATTAGAGATGTCCACTAAACCAATTTCCACGCGGTTGCTATAGTAAATGAAAGATACATTTTTCAGTATTTGTATATTACAAAGTTTTCTGTGTAAATTGTTAAACAATTTAATACTGTATTTAATACCAAATGACATATCGATAAAATCCTTTGATTACTCGTAATCAGGTTATTCACAGCATATATAATATTAATTACTATATTAAACCATTTGTTTCGAAAAACTGTCTTTACTCAATGACTCTAATAAGAACGTTATTTATTTCTGTTACCTGATTTTAAACATGTAAACATGCTGTGAATAACCTGATTACGAGTAATCAAAAGATTTTATCGATATGTCATTTGGTATTAAACACAGTATTAAATTGTTTAACAATTTATGAGGGAAAATGACACAGAAAACTGTGTAATATATAAATACTGGAAAATGTATCTTTCATTTACTATAGCAACCGCGTGGAAATTGGTTTAGTGGACATTTCTAATAACTTATTTGTAACGGCATCACAGTGTAATGGCTTTTACCGATTGATATGAAATTTGGCCAGTAGCTAGGTGATACCGAGGAGAAGGTTTTTCTTTAGAAAGATTTGCAAAATTCCTCCTAGGTTACGCCCCACTGGGTCTTAAAGTTCACAAGTAACTGTAATGGAAGAAATATTTTATTGGATTTATTTTTTTTATTTTTTATGTTTTTAACTGACTTAATTTAAATTCAATAAACAGTTGTCAAAAACTGTCACTGTTTTGTTTACATTATTTTAAGTTTGTTTACTAAATGTAGCGTTCTTCCCCGTAGATCTTCTTTGTTTGCGCTTTAACGTTGTAACTGTTGCTTCGCTCATTTATGCGTCTAAAGTGTAACGGCAGACCATCCTAGTTACTAACACCTTAAATACAATCTAACACCATTGGTCTTGAATGTTGTGTCGTAATAACTTTGTCTACCATAAGTGTCTAGAGAGGTTTCTGAATGTGAAGGTATTTAAGGTGGGTAAGTAACCGCGACAGAGGGGGCAGCGAGGAATTTTTATCAAGAACTGCTAGTTGGGTACTTTGGTATTATACGGATGCCACTATTTTTGGAGGTAAAAATTTTACCGGATACAAAGGATAACTACATAATTCGAAAAAACGTACTTTTATTGACTTACTGTACAAATTTTACATCATTCTGATGAGCGGTCTTTGTGTTGTGCCTCCCAAAAGGCAGCGATGTCCGCTAGGATCGTGTTGAATGCGTCGCCGCCGCTAGCAGCCAGACCCGATCGCCACAGGTACTCCGCCAAATATACAGCGCGCTGCGGCAGTTATGTTAGGATGGGTTATCATAACAATACGTACGGTTTCCTCTTCATTTCGAGGTAAATCCCACACCAAAAGAACGTCACTCATTATGAAAACAAATTTAACGTAGTGCACGGCAATAAATCACTTATGACACTGACCCAGATACAGGCGGTGACAGGTGATGCGCGCGCTCCGGTAAACGACCTGACCTTGGCCTATTTGGAGGGGGTTTGGCGGCCGGAAGTATGACTCATCAGGTATCATTCGATTCGTAACGAAACAAGGAAAGTCCTACAATCATTTTTATGATAACCCATCCTAACATAACTGCCGCAGCGCACTGCATAAGGGTGGCATCCGTATAATACCAAAGTACCGCTAGTTGTGCCAACTTCCCCGACAAAGTACTGTACCAAGAATAGGGGTGCAGAAGCCACAGGACCGGCGAGAGTTGCTAGTATTCTACAGCTATTCTCGCTGGCCCTGGTAGAAGCTGCGAAAGAGAGACGTATACTGAACAGTTTCGAAGAGAGGAAGATTAAAAACTAGGTGTGTATATATATATATATATATATATATATATATATACACGTTTATTCCGTAAGAGGATGAACGAAGATTTAAATATAGTTAATGATACAAATGTTAAATAGATTAAATATTTTTTAAATGAACACTTTTCAATATTTTTAAATACATCTGCTATTGGGAAATAATGTTGATACTATATTACAAATTTCTAGATAATTGTATTGTTTGTTATATTTTAAATTTACAAAGTAAGCTTGGCAAATGTTCAAATGTAAAATAACTAATAGTTCCAACAATCTACTCGTATTTCAAATTAGTTATAGAGTAAATTGCTACTGATATATTATTATACTTACAAAATCCAAAAAATAACTGTTGAACAGATTTGTATGATTTAACTATTAGTTATAAGAGGACGAAGAAAACTCTCAAGAATGTCAACTAAATTTCGTATAAAATTTACATGTCCTATAGGTTTGTTACATGGTTATCACACCAAGCGAGCTTTTGTTAGCAAACAAGATTATAAATACATAAATAAAATCAAACGTTATTTTTCGTTTACTGGTAACTTTTTAGAAATTCTGCTATTTCCCCCGTCCCTGAGATCAAGACGGTAATATTAATAAACCAAAAAGTGATTAAAATACTTTACAAACACATACAAACATACGTAAACCATAGATTATATAAAAACAAACTCAATAAAAAAATATTTCACATTGTATTCAATGCTAATTAATAAGATATGTCAATAGCCAATAGATTTCTTATCTATTGCAATAAATTTCTTACCAGAGTTTCATCCAATACAGCACATGAAATCGAAATCGAATTAAATTTTAAATAAAAAATACCCCCGTCGCAGCAAACCTGCATACTCAGCGAATTTCCAATGAATATATAAAATAACACATTAAAACACTTAACAGTATTCATAAGAAATATATTCACAAACAAGCGATATTTAAAATATTAATTATTCTCCATAAGAATAACATTGGGCAAGAGTACGCAGGTTTGGTGCAACAAGGAACAGAAAATAATGGGTTTTGATGCAAATATTAATAGAACTTATCTTAGTGAAGTCACATACCAAGTTTCATCCATATACATTCATAAATAAGCGATATATAACATTTGAATTATTTTCCATAAGAATAACATGGGGACCAAGTACCTAGGTTTGCTGCTACGGGAACCATAGGCGAAACATTGTTTTTTTGCACAAACAACAATGAACCCCAACCAGATGAAGCCATATACCAAATTTCGTCAGTTTATGTTCATAAATAAGCGAGATATACAATTTTTCTTTTTTTCCATAAGAATAACATTAGACAACGTACTGTGTTTAGCACTTTCAATATCTCAGTAACCAACTGACGTAGAGCAATGATCAAAATACCAAATTGTTTGTTTTTTATGCTGAATCCAATGGTAAAAAGTAAAATTTGATTTAAGTAAAAATTACATGTGGAAACCCCAAAAAACCCATTTTTGGGGTACAAAACCCCCCAAAAACCCCCCTTTGGATGGTGCGATTCGTCTGGTTTTTGAACTCGTTCAAATAAATGGTGCTTTACACATTTGTACCAAATTTCATTAAGATCGGACTTTTTTACGAGAGTTATCGTGCTTACGGACACACACACACACACACACACATATATATATATATATATATATATATATATACAAATTTGAACGAATGGTGTTTTTGGCATCTGGGGACCTCAAAACGAAAAGTTATCATGGTCTCGGGCTTAAGTCTTACCATGATACCTACGGTAATAGCTTCTTCCCTATAGGGGAAATTCGCTAAAACAGAATTGGAACTTGAAACTGTAACTATGTAATTGAAATATAGTTTACTGGATTATATCAATCGTATCAACTTTCACAAACCTTATGTGGTTAATTTTACCATCGCATTTTTACCTCCCAGTTTTAATTGTATTTGTGTCTTAGTCATGTTTTTAGCGAATTTCCCCTATAGGAAGAAGCTATTACCGTAGGTCTCATGGTAAGACTTAAGCCCGAGACCATGATAACTTTTCATTTTGAGGTCCCCAGATGCCAAAAACACCATTCGTTCAAATTTGTATATATGTATATATATATATATATATTTATTATTGCTTGACTTGTATATTAGGGCTACGAATATATTAGGGCTACTAATTAATATAAAAGAAAATTTGTTGAGGTTATGTGACTCTGAAGATGGCCATTATGGTTGAAACTAGTCAGTCAAAATAAAAATGTTTCAAAAAAAGGGTACTCGTTAATAATCATTTAAAAAATTATATATATATATATATATATATATATATATGTGTGTCCGTAAGCACGATAACTCTCGTAAAAAAGGTCCGATCTTAATGAAATTTGGTACAAATGTGTAAAGTACCATTTATTTGAACGAGTTCGAAAACCAGATGAATCGCACCATCCGAAGGGGGGTTTTTGGGGGGTTTTGTACCCCAAAAATGTGTTTTTTGGGGTTTTCACATGTAATTTTAATTTAAATCAAATTTTAGTTTATACCATCAAATTCAGCTTAAAAAAACAAACAATTTGGTATTTTGATCATTGCTCTACGTCAATTGGTTACCGAGATATTGAAAGTGCTAAACACAGTACGTTGTCTAATGTTATTCTTATGGAGAAAAAGAAAAATTGTATATCTCGCTTATTTATGAACGTAAACTGGCAAAATTTGGTATATGGCTTTATTTGGTTGTGGTCTATTGATATTTGCACAAAAATCCAATTTTTGCCCGATAGTTCCCGTAGCAGCAAACCTGCATACTCAGCCCCATGTTATTCTTATGGAGAATAATTAACGTGTTATCTCCTTTAATTATGAACATAAATTAATAGAACTTGGTATGTGGCTTTACCTAGTTGAGTTATAATGATATTTGTATAAAAGCCCATTTTTAGTGTTCCTTATTTCAGCAAACCTGCATACTCAGCCGCCATGTTATTCTTATGGAGAATAATTAAAATGTCATAAATCGTTTATTTATGAATGTATATTGATGAAACTTGGTATGTGGCTTTATGTGGTATTAAGATAAATTAAAATGCATTGGAAATTCGCTGAGTATGCAGGTTTGCTGCTACGGGGGTATTTTATATACTCATACACAAATCGCTGTACTACTTTAGGAAGTGTAATGACTATCATCGATGTTTTAAAAAGTTTTTGATTCAGTTTTACACAACTCTTTAAAAACTACAATTCCAGCAGTAACCGCTAGAATGCCACCCTGCATGTTGTCATATTTTCTGAGACCCAGGATTTATCAAATGAAAATCATCTACTTCTGGTTCCATTAACAGTGATAAAACCCAATTTCGCCTCAAGAGTAAAAGTAAACAAAAACCGATACATAAATAGTAAATATAGAATACATAAATCTGAATTGAACTTTGCAGTAGGGGGCAATGGCCGATACAAAACCAGCACAGGCGAGTGAGGAGGAACGAGGAATCACCCCCCCCCCGTGACGTCAGCCCCCCCGACCTGTCCCATAGCCAAGCTCGACCCCCCCGTGACGTCAGCCCCCCCCCCCGTCACGTGACCCAACATAAACCTAACATAAGCTTCACCTATCTGTTTTATTATATTTGTTTGTTTTCTTTGTTTTCTTTTTTTCTTTTCTTTATTTACATTAATATTACAAAAATATAAAGGTGTGATAAGGATGTGGAGGGAGAGGTTTTTTTCAGTCTTTATTGGACTAATCCCACCCATCGTCGTCATCAGATAGCAGCTCCACGTCGGAGCCGGAGTCGTCGTTGGCAGCGGCCTCCTCAGCTTCCTGACGTCGCCGCTGCGCTTCTTCCTCCAGCTCCTGCAGGAGGCGTTGGCGGGCCTCTTCTTGCTCCCGCCTTCTAGCCTCCCGCTGCTGCTGGTCCCGCTGCTGCTGGTCCCGCTGCAGCTGCCGCACCTCTTCTTGCAGCCATCGCTGGTTGTCGTGTATATGAGGGCGGACTATGCCTGTAAGGGAGAAGTCAGTAATTAGTAATACCGTCTAGAGCGTGAACCATTAAGGCCCTAACCCGTCCCTACGATACTTACATACGGGACGCTCCACGACTGGCGTCTGGGTGGTTTTGTCTTCTGTTTCCACCTCGACTCGGATGGCCAGCGATGTATGTTCGATGGCGGTTTGGGTCGAGGTGGAGGTGGAGGTGGAGGTGGGTGGTTGCGGGGCGGATGAGGTGGATTGAATAGTTGATGGGTCGGTGGTGGTGGAGGAGGCATGGGTAATGAGGTGAATCCTCAACTTGTCCCCCCTGTGGAATTTCTTTCCGCAGATGGGACAATGGAAGGATTCACCTCCTTCCCCATGCATGGAGTGGAGGTGGCGGAGCAGGTGATCCTTTCGGTTGAAGGTGGAAGGGCAGTGCGGGCAGGGGAACATGGTGGTGGTGGTTCGGTGGTCAGGGAAGGAATGACGACCCGACCCCAGAGGTGTGCACAACAGCAGGTGAAAGCGGCGATATTTAGACTCCAGAGTAGTCAACAACCCCCGGGGTGAAAGCGGTAATCCGTGGAATCGTAGAACGTTCTCCGTCTCGGAAAGTTCCAACGAGTGGGTCCCCAAAGCGAAGTGACTGGTACAGCCAAGCACGACCCCCGACCTTCCTCACGACCAAGCGCGACCCCCAACCTTCCCCATAGCCAAGCCCCCCCCCCGACCTTCTGCATAGTCAACAAGCAGAGGTGTCAACAACAGCGGGTGAAAGCGGTGTTCGAGTCAGTCTTGACCAGAGCTGCTTCCATAATGGACGCCCTTACTGTGGAAGTCTTTGTCAACGTTCCCAACATCAGCCGGTACCTCCTGCTCGGACCGGAGTACCTTACTCCCACAAGGACTCGGGTTGAGGAGGCGATGAGGAGAGGCGGCCACGTCTTCCTCAGGCCGGGGCGGTGGAGTCCAGCCAGTCCCGTGATGTCCTCCCGTCGTTACGACCCGGGGGACCCGGCGCAGTGGGACGAGGTTCTGCAAGTGCTGCAGTTAACTCTGAACCAAGGCGGCATGGCGGTGTTGGACGTCCAGGAAAACTATAGAAGGGCTGGACAGTAACCGGTTAAACCCCAAACCGGTTACTGTTACCCCAACCCAAAGACCCAAGACCCTCTGTCCTACCACATAACCCTCTGTCCTACCCCAACCCATAACCCTATTCCAATCCCAACCCAATAAAACTAGCAAGGGTGGAGTGAGGGCCCACCGGATTCAGCATGCAGGTGAGGAGCTTCACGTTTCCGGAAGCTTCTAGAAGGTCCGCTGGAGCGCGCGACTCGGCTATAAAACCGAGGCAGAGCCGCGCGCGCGACCTCAGTGTTGTTTGAGACGTCACCATGAACGGAAGCGGAGTCAGTGCAGCCGAAGTGGACCAAACGATCCGCTCCTTCCTAGAGGAGCTGAACGCAATGGAGGAGAACGCTAACGCACCGCCAGTACAGCAGGGATATGCGTCAAAGAAGAAAAAGCTCGATGGGTGGACTGTAAAGAAGAAGGAAGTGCCTATCGATTCTCCGACACTGTGCTGGTCCGCTGGCGGATATCAGTACACCGTGAAGAACCCTACCAACAGCGGTAACGTACTGTTGAAGATTAACGTGTTCAAAGGAGGTCGCCCCACGTTCAGTTGCGGCTTGTACTTGGACGAGGAGCGAAACGATGAAATCTGCATATGTCTAGAGGACCTGCTATCCAGATTGCAAAACCTATGGTTGGCAAATAGCGAGACGGGAGAGTCACGATACGACGGGATCACTAGGACCGCTACTCCTCTACCCACCTGGCGAAAGACCGATTGCGTCATCTCAGGGAAAACCAAGAGGAGCGCACACTCCAGGCGCGCTGTCCAGTAAACGAGAGAGCGTGGAAACTTCCACTAAGCAGTTGATAACCGAGATGCTTCTAGAACAATCCACTTGTTTACGCAGTAAAGCTTTCCATTACGTCACTCTTCCTGGAATTGAGCGTGGAAACTTCCACTAAGCAGTTGATAACCGAGACGCTTCTAGAACAATTCACTTGTTTATGCAGAAAAGCTTTCCATTACATCACCCTTCCTGGAATTGAGCGAGTAACTATGTCATCATGTTGTTGATACGCGCGAGTCGGCACGTAGACACCGCGAATAAAAGGCGACTCGGTGGCGAGAGCCGGTCATTCTGCATCCAGCCGCTGCGCCATGCTCAACACGGACCAGAAGATGGACCTCAGGACAGCCCTCAACAGCTGCAAGGCCGCGGGTTACACTCGCATCCGCGGGACAACGCGATGTACCCGATTCGCTCGTTCGAGCGGGTGGACACACCATACGGCGAGACGGTTATGGCCACCTTGGAGGGTCTTGTCGGCGACGACCCGATCCGCATTTACATGCCTCGGCGGTACCTCACGGTCCTGGACGACAACGCCATCTCCCAGTACAACGTTGGCGTGGGGCCGAGGACGAGCCTTGTAAAGAGGAGCGGCCCTCCTGGCAGCAAACTTCCTTTCCTGGAATTTGTTTAAATAAACGGTATTTCCTATTCCCTTATTTCCTTTCAAAATTGAAACATAAAAGTAAATCAAATAAAAAAAAGAAGCAAGAAAAAGAACCTTTAATTACAAGAGCCGAGGTGGCGGTGCACGGCGGTCAGTAGACGCCATGGACTTGAGGTGGAAACACCCGTTCACCGCCATCATCACTTCGTGGCTCGCTTCATAGAGCACGCCGACCACATGTGCGATACGCGGTTCGCCCGCATCACTTGGTACTATGGCAGTGGTGGCGGCGGTGGTAAGAGCCGTGCGGACTCTGCCGTGCGCTACGTAGCCGGCCTGCCAGACCTGGACGACTACGACGGTAGCGAGCCCGCCCTGGTCATCGTCGATGACATGATGCGCGAGGCTGGTCCCGGCGTGGCGGACCTGTTCACCAAGGGCTCGCACCACCGCAACATGAGCGTGTTCTTCATCACGCAAAACCTGTTTCACCAGGGCAGGGGCCAGCGCGACATATCGCTGAACGCTCATTACATAGTGTGTTTTAAGAATCCCAGGGACCGCGCTCAGATCAAACACCTGGCCCGTCAAGTATATCCGGAAAACCCCAAATTCGTGGAGGAGGCTTACGCGGACGCCACGCGTGATCCGCACGCCTACCTGCTCATAGACTTGAAACAGTCCACGCCTGAAGAGATGCGCGTACGTTCGGCCATTTTCCCAGACGACCCGGTGAACTACGTGTACCTGCCCAAGAAGAAGTGATAAATAGGCCGAGCGCACGCCAGTGTCAGTCATCATGTCACACCGTGTGAAGAAAGACGCAGCGCTGCTGAGGGCCCTAATACACGCTACGCCCAAAGAACGCAAGGCCCTGTTAAAAGCGTGCGACAAGAATCGCATCAAGTCATTGTGCGAGTGCGCGTATAACGTGCTACGCGGAAACGTACCGCTTTCTCCCTGCCTCAAACGCAAATTGAGCAAACACAAACAGGCGCTCAGACGGCTGGTGAAACGCGGCGAGGGTTGGGCCAAGAAGCGACACTACCTCGTCCAACGGGGCGGAGGGATCCTCCTACCTCTGCTGTTGAACGCTGTTCTGCCCGTTCTAGCGCAGAAGCTAATCGGACATGGAGTACGCTAAGAAAATGGTGGTTGTACTGCAGGAGCTCATCGAGAGATTGCGAGAAGGACCGGGACCAGGACCAAGAGGAGGAGCAGGTAGCGCCAATAAGCCAGCCTGCCTGGACGCTGAGATGCATCGCATATTGAGTGACAAGCGGCTGGACGATACGGAGAAATGGAAACAATATCAGCAGGTGTTACAGCGGTTCCTGCACTTTTCCGCGGCTAAACGTCAACCCATAGGTCTGCCAATCATCGAGGGCGAGGAGAGGGAGGAGGAAGCGGCGGGGGGTCCGAGTCAGATGAAGCGCGAGTCTAGAGCCTCGGCGGAGGAGGACATTGTGGAATCGTTCTCAAAAATCTACAGGTCGGTGGCGCGCAACTTGTTGCGATTCATGACCCGGCAAGGCAGCCCCATCGCCTGGGATGCCAGTGGGACGCCAGTGGGACCCCGATTCCAATATAGTGGACATCGCGCACAGCATAGAGAGAGCGCGAAGGGCGGACCGATTGCCTACCGGCTGGCATCAAGTGATGGCCGCCTTGAAGGACATGAACGTGCCCAAAGAATACGTGAGCAATCCCACGGCGTTGCGTTACTTAGGCGTGGGGCTGGACTCGGCATCGAGCCCCTGGAGAGACACGACGGCCTCGTCGACACCCCTCTCACCGAGGTTGACACCGATACTGGACCACCTGAGACCACTACCTCCAGCGGCCAGGAGAAGGATAATAACCGAGGAACCCGACCGGGAATCGTCATTGGACAACTGGGAGCCGTTCTCACCGTAATGGAGAAGTTGTACTACGACCCGAGCCAGCCCGGTTCCCTCGGCGGGCTGGCCGCCCTGGCCAGAGCCGCGCGCCTACCGAAACGTCGGGTAGCCGACTGGCTGCGCGCCCAGGACACCTACACGTTGTACAAGCCGGCGCGCAAGCGGTTTCCTCGCAACCGCTACGTCGTGTTCGGGCCCCGGGAGCTGTGGCAGGCGGACCTGAACGACATGCACGGCCTGAGCCAGTACAACGACGGAGTCAACTACCTGCTGACGTGTTCAGCAAGCGGCTGTTCGCGGTACCACTGAAGAGGAAAAGCGGGCCTGAGGTGGCTGCTGCGTTCGAGGGAATATTCGCTGAGGCGACTCCTCGCTGCCTACAGACCGACAAGGGGACGGAGTTCACCGGGACCGCGACCAAGCGAGTGTTAAAGAGTCACGGTGTCACATACGTCACCACGCAGAACCCCGACGTGAAGGCGGCGGTGGTGGAGCGAGTCAACCGCACGCTCAAGACCCGCATGTGGCGCTACCTGACCTACAAGAACACGTATCGCTACGTGGACGTGTTGGACAGGCTTGTGGACGCCTACAACCGCAGCCCGCACAAGAGCCTGGGTGGTGGTCTGCGACCCGCGGACGTGGACAGCGGCGATGGTCAAACGGTGTACAAGGCGTGGCGTCACATGTACGGAAAGACGATCCGGCGGCGCAAGCCCAGGTTCGAGCCGGGTGACACGGTGCGCATAGCCAAGGAGAAGGGCACGTTTGCCAAAGGTTATGAGACCAACTGGAGTAAGGAGCTGTTTGTGGTGGACCACGTATACGGGTCGCATCCTCTGCCATTGTACGTGCTGCGCGACCTGAACGGGACGCCGCTGGAAGGGCGCTTCTACGAGCATGAGATGCAAAAGGTAACGGTCGCCCCGGACCGCCTGTACCAAATAGATAAAATACTGGACACCAAAGGGCGAGGCCGCAGTAAGCGCTACTTGGTCAAGTGGGTCGGTTACGGAGAGGACTTCAACTCGTGGGTACCCGCATCTGAAGTGCAACAGCTGCTATGACGACAAAGCGCAGACAGCTGTACCTGACGTTGCCCAGCAACAGCTCAATGGACTATTATCCGAACAACACCGTGGCTAACTACATCACCCATCTACCGTCAGTCGTGCGATTGGGTGGCGATGGTGAATGGGAAGTTGCTTTAATCGAGGTCCATTACCCGTGCTCGTTTGTCACAGTGGGGGAGGACGCTCGCGTATATCTCTACACTAAGGATGACACCGACAAGCCTGAACTGACCGCTGTAAAGGTGGAAGCCGGAAACTATAAAGACATCGATGAATTGGTCAACGCCATCAACGCCATTCCAAAATTGGACTTATACCAATGCCAGTTTGAGTACGACAAAGAGATTGGGAAGGTGGAATTGATCTCGATAGACCAGACTGTGGTGCAACTGGAATTTAGCCCCACCCTAGCGTTACAGTTGGGATACGACGTGCACAATGTGGATTTGATCAAACATAGAAAAGCTATAAGACCGCCCAACTTACTGGCCGGGATCCCTTCGCACATGTACGTGTATTGTGACCTGGTGGAACCTCAACTAGTAGGTGACACTGTAGCGCCCTTGTTAAAGATTGTGAACATCGACGCAAAAAACTACATCTACGGCGCGAGAATCACCGTGCACTTCACCAACCCTCACTACGTGCCGCTGATGAAGAGCTCCTTCGATAGTGTGGAAATCGATTTAAGGGACAGCGTCGGGCGCCACCTGCCATTCCACTTCGGGACTACGTGCATGAATCTTCACCTGCGCAGAGAGCAGCAGCAGCAATGAACCCGAACGACCCCTATCTGGCGTACTACCGCCAACAGCAGTCTGGGCACGGAGTGTCCACGGTATTCAGAGGAGCCGCTTTCCAACGCGGTCACGGCATCGGCAGTTTCCTAGGTGGGCTGATGCGTACAGTGGTCCCGTTGATCAGATCTGGCGCATCAGCGCTGGGCAAGGAGGCGCTGAGGTCCGGTGTGGGCTTCTTGGGCGACGTGGTGGCGGGCACAGCCGACCCCCGAGTCGCGGCCAACACCCGGCTCAGAGAGTTTACCGGGTCGCTGAAACGCAGGGCTGATGAAAAACTGGATCGCGTGCTGAGCGGTGGTGGCACCTATAAGAGGAGGCGTGTACAGCAGGTCACTCCTCAGTCTCTGGCGAAACTCCTCGGAGCGAGGAAGAAGAGCGCTGCGTCCAAGAGGAAAAGGAAGCCTGCAAAACGTGTCGCTAAGAAGAGGAGAAGCAAGACCGTTGTACGACGTAAGAAGAGCAAGAGTACCGTCAAGGACATTTTTGGATGATGGCGTTTCTACAACAGAAGTCGTGCGAGTGTGTCAAGACTGAGTTGGACCTGTTCTCGCTACCGCCCACGCAGACCAGTATAGAGAGCGGTAAATGGGTGCAGTACAAGCCCATCTCCTCCCTGACAGACGACTCGCCCGTGGAGTTCATAGTTCCGGGTCATGGGGACGAGTACACGGATCTGTCACAGACGCTACTGCATGTGAAGGCCACCATTAGAACGGCGAATGGAGGCGCTGTAACGGGCGAAACAACGATAAAAGAGGTGGGCCCAATTAACAACTGGTTGCACTCGCTGTTCAGTCAAGTGGACCTGTATCTGAACAACAAACTGGTGTCTCCTCAGAACAACACGTACGCCTATCGCGCCTACCTGGAGAACCTGTTGTCCTATGGCGGTGATGCCAAGACATCGCACCTCACCGCGGAGTTGTTCTACGAGAACTATGCCGGGTACATGGACAATAATGAGGAGGATAATTATACCGGGCTCAAGAAAAGGAGGGAGTTTATCAACGGCAGCCGGTACGTGGACATGGTTGGACATCTGCACGTCGACCTGTGCAACCAGGAGAAGTTCATGTTAAACGGTGTGGAGATGCGCTTTCGTCTGATCAGGTCAAAGAACTCGTTCTCCATCATGTCCAAAACCGTGACAGACTACAAAGTGGACATCGCCGAAGTCAACCTGTTTATGCGTCGCTGTAAGATCAACCCGAGCGTGCTGTTGGCTCACAGCAGGACGCTGGAGTCGGGCACAGCCAAATATCCCATTACGCGCGTGGAAGTGAAATCCTTCACGCTACCCTCCGGTATCAGCAGCAAGACTCTGGACAGTGTGTTTCTGGGTCAACTGCCGAAACGCGTTATAGTTGGCCTGGTCAGCAATCAGGCGTTCAACGGGGACTACAAGAAGAACCCGTTCAACTTCACCCACAGCCACGTGAACTTCTTCGCGCTGTACATAGATGGTGAGCAAGTGCCATGTAAGCCGCTTCAACCGGATTACACGTTCGGTCGGGAGTTGTGCGTGCTCGCCTACCACACGCTGTACACCGGCACCGGCATCAATTTCTCAGACTGTGGTAACGAAGTCAGTCGCAACGAATACCCCTACGGATACTGCCTGATGGCGTTTGATCTGACACCCGATATGGCGGCCTCTCAATCCAGCCACTGGAACCTGGTGCGCAACGGTAACCTGCGCATAGAGATTGGATTCTCCGAAGCCTTGGCGGAGGCGTTCAACTGCATAGTGTACGCCGAGTTGGACAACGTCGTGGAGGTGGACCGTCATCGCAACGTCACAGTCGACTTTGGCGGTTGACTCCGCTCCGCCACCGCTAGGCGGCGCGCGCACCCAAGTTTATCCCGCTAGGCGCGCTCCCGCCAGCGCTCAGTCGAGTTCTGTCAGCCGTACGGGATGGACGTGCCGCCACCAATCTACAACGAACCACCGCCAGCGCGCTGTCATCACGGAAGCGTGGTGGTGGATATGCAGTGTTTTAAAGACAGTGATAATGACTTTCTACTGAAAGAGGTTTGCGTGGTGGACGTGACTACCGGCACGCTGCTCCTACATCACATCGCCCGCCCACCCTTCAGTAAGGACCTCCTGACTCCCGAGAAACAGCGCGAGAGCGTCTGGGTCACTCGCCACTGCCACGGCTTGGAGTGGGACCAGGGGGACATCGCGTACGTCACCCTGCTGGACAAGCTGCGCTCCTGCCTCATCCACCGCCCCTTGGTCTACGTCAGAGGATCGCAGAAGAGGGACTTTGTACAACGCCACCTCATAACCGAGCCCGCCGCCACCACCGCTCAGGACATGGAGGATCTGGGCTGCGGGTCGCTCAACGGTCCGCCCACCTACCAGACCCTACGCTGTCGCCACCATAAGAGCTCCCACAACCGTTGCGCCCTTCATAACTGCAAAGTATAGCGGGACTGGCTCGTGGCTAACGACAGGCCAGACCCGTCCGTCTCAAGCTGCCTGTGCTGCTTCCGCCCACGATGAATACCGTCCAGATCAGAGAATGCCTGGTGAGGATCCCCGGACTGAGGAACGTTGCGGTCTACGCCTCTGACCAACTACCGGACGTGCCGGTCAAGCCTCTCACCCCCATCGTGTCCAACACGGTAGCACACACCGAGGGAGGCGAACACTGGGTGGCGTTTTACTGCTCGGAAGAGGACAGACTCGAGTACCTGGTCAGCTACGGGAGGCCGCCATACCAGGCCGACTTTCAAATGTTCCTGAGGCGCAATCCTCATCACCGCCACTACGTCTACAATAGGTATCGGCTCCAGGGCTACGATACTTCTGTTTGCGGCTACTACTGCCTCACTTACCTGTACTGCCGGGCTGTTCTCCACACGTCACTCAGCGACTACGTCCAGCTCTTCGACCCTGCCGCTCCCGCCACCAACGACGCTCTGGTCCGCAGGCTCTTCCACTCCATATTCGCTTAAAACTAGTTTGTAAGGTTTTTTGTAGTATGTGTATGTAACCTTATTACTGTACAATACATGCCTCATAATGATAAAGCTTGTGTTTTCATTTCTCCTTTCTCCTTACTAAATTTAAAAAAATTAGCAAAACTGAGGCAGCGGGGCTGGACCTCAGGTTTATATACCAGCGGCGCGTGTCACTGGCTGAGCCCCCGCCAAGCGGCAGTGAAGGCCGCCAAAGAGGGCGCGCCACGAGACCCCTCGGACATCAGCAAGCCGCTGAGTAATTCGAGGGTGACCTCTCGGACATCAGCAAACCACTAAGCAACTCCTTCCTGGGCAACTCCTTCAGGGTCGTCCCCGACACGCGCCGCCAACCGCTCCCGGTTGGCGGGGGCTTTTTAAGCTGCACGGCTCCGGTCAAATGGCCCATAACGCCTTTCCGAGCCTAACGGCTTGTGACTTTTGAGTGAGCAAAGGGAGGAAATAAACAACTCGGGTTCATGCTGTACATAAAGCTATTATATTTTCTTACAAATACTATTTACAATTTTTTTTCTTAAAATTAATAATATAACTAGACCGGGAATTCCTCTTCGTCCTCTTCTTCGTCCTGGCGCTGTCCCTCCTCCTCCTTCTCGTCCACTTCCATCCGCTGTGGTTGATCTCCTCTCCTCCTGGCTGGCGGTAGCGGCGGGACGTCCTTGTGTCCCCACGGCAGAGTGTGGATACCGTCGGGGAGGACGCACCGCTTGTCGTCGGTCGGGCTGAGGTTCAGCTTGTCCACTTCCACGGTGTAGACCCGGTGCCAGTGGGACTGGAAGCGGACGTTGGTGGTGTGCTTCCGGACCCCGTCAAACAGGCACTCTCTGTAGTCGTCGGGGGTGAGGACGTTCTTGACAACAACCTTCGCCACCCCCTTGGCTCGCTTGAGAGCCTTGCTGCCGCCTGTCGCTGCGTCCTCGATGTTCATGAAGTACAGCTTGGCCCGCAGGCCGAGGTACTCGTATAAGGACAGGCCGTTGCACTCGTCCTTAAACTTTCCGATGACCTTGGCGTTGACGGGTCTGTAGCTGGGGTGAGACCTCGGATAGCCGCTGGTGTCAAAGTCGTCCAGGTGTTCCTTCATCTCGGTGTAGACGTCCTGGGACACGATGTCAAAGACGAAGCTGTCCGTGTCCATGTAGTCCACGGTGAGGCGGTCACCGTAGCGCTCCTTCATCTTGCGCAGGAACTCGTACATGAGCCACTTGCTCAGCTCCAGGACTGACATGCCTACGTAGACGGGCTTGTCCAACACGATGTTGACCTTGGACAGATGCACCAGGGCCACGTCCTCCGTGTAGTACGTCCGGTCCAGAAAGTTGGATCTGGCGACGTACTTGGAAAACTTCTCCGGGGTGCACACCAGCTTCACGTTGAGGCGCTTCCGTACATTCTCGATGGTCTTGCCGAAGACCGCGTTGTTCATGAGCTTGAAGAAGTCCTGTTCGAACTTCGTCCTGGCCCTCTTCCGCAGCTCCGTGTTCATCAGGATGTACGGTTCCAACCACCGCGACTGGTGAAACGAGATCGCCCGATGCACCGCGACCAGCTCCAATCCGTTTTGCAGCGCCTGCTGCAAGACCCTGTAGTGACAGATGTAGTGCGTCTTGTCGTTCAGGGTCGTCAACAGTTTGGGGAACTTCCCTGTCGGCGGACGCTTCGTCTCGCAGCAGTAGGGAAGGTCCTTGTGCAGGTCGTGTAGGCGCGCGGGGTAGTGGAGGACCACCTCCAAGATGTAGCCTCGTTCAGCCTCCGCGTCCAGCGCCACGACGTCCAACGCCTGGATTTCCTTACGGCTGAGCCACTGGAAGTATCCGGTCGGTAGGCGCTGGGACATGGCCCAGCCGTACAAGTTGTTGGCGTCCAGGTACAGGAGGAAGCGCGGGGGCTCGTCCGGGTGGTAGTCCGGGCACCTGTCGTGGTTGGCCTTGGCGTAGCGGGTGATGGCCTGTGAGATCCCTCCCCGGATCCCCTGCTCCACGAACAGGTATATGTCGAAGTCCTGCAGCGTGTCCAGCTCCACGTCGCAGGTCTTGAGCATGACGTCCCAGGCGTAGGACGGCAGGGTGTAGTAGTGGGCGGGGTCCAGCCCGTACTCGGCCAGCGAGGTGTCGCGGAACTGCTCAAAGACATCGGTGAGCAGGGCGATATCGCATCGCAGGTACTTGTCAGCATAGTCCTTGAGGTTGCAACACTCGAAGGCTCGCCACACGTTGAGGGCGTGCTCGTACTCCTCGTCCTTGATATCCTCCAGGGTCATGGAGTTCCTGAACGCCTCCTTGGGCGGCAGCTCCCTGGTCCTGTACAGCGTGTCGTAGGACGTCACAAAGTCGTAGGGGAACACGCCCTTCCTGCGCACCAGGTCGAACAGCCGGTTGTCGGGGAAATGCTTCCTCGTCTCGCGCATCCTGTCCGTGGGAAGCCCCGCCGCCAGGTTGGCCAGGCTCATGGACAGGAACCTGTACGTGTCGAGGAACCGCACCGCAAAACTGCTCTGTCGTTGGTTGTCTCCGGGTTGGCCAAAGTGGAATCGCTTCGTGAAAGCGATGTACCGCTCCTCCGTGTGCGCCAACACGTCCACGTCGCCGGGGTCGATGGCCAGCTCCCGCACTACGAAGTGGGCGTCGTAGTTGGACAGGTTGTGGAAGTAGCAGTTGATGTGTCGCTGCTCCCGGTACCTGAGGTTACACGAGCGATGAGCGGCTCCTCGGAACTCGTAAGGCGGGGCGTGGTTGTGGTCCCGCACCTTGACTTCTGGTCCGTGAACTCCTTCCCGCAGAGGTAGCAGTGGGTCGCTGCGAGATACTCGTCCATCTCCTGCCGGGTCAGAGAAGGGTGCAGAGCTCTTGTGATGAACAGGAACTCCCACAGGCTCAGCACGTCCATCTTGAGCCTCTCCATAAACACCTTGGACGCGTCGGCCCCGAAGTAGACGCGGGGTTCAAACTCCTCCAGGCCGAGCGAGTCCACGATCTGGTAGGCGAAGGCGTACGGGACGTGCATTTGCAGGGGCCTCGTGCCGGGCGGTGCTTCTACCGGGTCAACAGCGACGGGCTGCAGAGCACACTCAAAGTCCGCGTAAACGCAAAAGCGCTCGCGCCGAGTGTACTCGGGGTGGGCGAAGCGGATCCGCTGCTTCTGGGACATGTCCAAGCGGAGGGGGCCTTGGCGGTGCAGTATTGCATGTGCTCCTCCAGACGCTCGGCACCGGACAGTTGCAGCTTGTTGGGCCGGTTGTCGAAGTAAGCGAAGCATCGCTTACACACGTAAATGGCGTGGCCGTGAGACGTCAGCTGGGGTCGCACCAGCCTGCTGACGTTCGTGATGTAGGCGTAGTGACTGTCCCCGCCGGTGGTCACGTACAGCAGGTCCCGGTGATCCTCTAACTCCCGCTTGCAGATCTTCAGCGGAAACACGCGGACCTGGAACTTTGGCGATCCGTCGGGGCGTCTCCCCACCATGGCGCGCTCGATCCCGTACACGTTGACGCTGATGGGGTTCCTAATCTCGAAGACTTTGATGTCCTTCACGGCCACGGGGAAACGTAGGCCGACCCAGTCGTAGCGTGCCATGACGTCCGGTGTGTACGATGCGGGCCTCTCCGGGTGTTGCGCGACGAACTTGGCCAGGACAGCGTACGCGAAGCACATGTCATCGACGTTTTGCACGTTGATAACGGCGCGCGTCTCGCAGATGGTCCTGGGAAGCTGGACGAACCGGGCTCCGCGTTCTCCCAACGGGGTGTAGAGGTTGACGCGGATCTCCAGGTCGCGTATCCGGAGATAGCTCCACCCGCTGCCCACTAGCAGACACTGCTCCTTCTCTTCCTCCAGCTTGTGGAAGGACGCCGACAGGAAGTCCTCCAAGTTGGACGCGGCGGTGAGAGGCACGTTCTTCGTCTTGAAGGCCCGCAGACAGGTGGCCCCGTGGACGTTGGCGAATTTGCATTCCAGGAACATGTTGACCTTGATGTTCGGGTGTTGGGTCCTGACGTCGGCCAGCAGTTCCAGGACGCTGTCGAACAGCAGCACCAGCGCGTCCTCCATGGCCAAGAAGTCCTCCATGGGCCGGGACAGGCCGAAGGTCAGGAGCCGTCCGCGGAACCCCCGTTGGACGGTGCGGAACTCGGGCAATCCGCCGCCGCCGCCCACCATCCCGTCGGGTGCCGTGCTGGGTCCGGGCTGGGGCTCGTGGCTGGGTCCGGGCTGGGGCTCGCGGCTGGGTCCGGGCTGAGGCTCGCGGCTGGGACGGGGCTTGGGTGACAGGACGGGCAGGCGCGGCATCTCGTCAACAACGAGGTTCCTCACGACGGGGCAGTTGTGGGCCTCGTGCCGGTCCCGGTTGTAGCGCCGGGTGAAGCCTCGGTTGCAGTAGGCGCACGCGAACCTCATACCACGGTGGGCGCTCTCCATGTGCCGCTGGAGATAAGCGGCCCTGTGGAAAAGGGCGCCGCAATCGGGACAGCGGACCTCGTTGGCGTGCACCAGCTGCACGTGACGCCGGAGCAGGTCCTCGCGGGAGAATCGCCGCCCGCACGCGTCGCACTCGGGCCGTGGGTCTCTGACGGGTGGCGTTGCGGCGGAGGAGGAGGTCGAAGCCGACGGGCTCGCACCGTGGACCGCTTCCATATGGTGGCGAAGATCCTCGGGACCCGCCAGGGCGACGGAGCACAACGGGCACGGACGGCCTGCGAACAGGAAAACAAGTCCTATTAGTGACCCCGATAAACACGAGGGTGAGGAACTGGCGACCTCTTCCTCATCTCGATCGCCAGTTTGAGCCCAGTAAATACGAGGGTGAGGAATTGCACATAAGACTGGCAACCTCTTCCTCATCTCGATCGCCAGTTTAACCGGGCCCGGTAAGTACAAGAGTGAGGAATTGCACAGAGGGATGGCGACCTCTTCCTCATCTCGATCGCCAGTTTGAGCCCGGTAAATACAAGGGTGAGGAATTGTACAGAGGCCTGGCGACCTCTTCCTTATCTCGAGGGCCAGTTTACCCGGGCCCGGTAATACAAGAGTGAGGAAATGCACAGAGGCTGGCAGCCCCTTGTTTACTACTTGAATCTGTTTACTCGACTAAAGCCGTTTACTCTCTCGAAAACAGGTCATTAGTACTGGCGGTTTCTTGTTTAACATAAAAACCATGCCTGGCGCTTGATCGTGAGGATAGGTGAGGAACTGTACAGAGGACTAGCGACCTCTTCCTCATCTCAATCGCCAGTTTACCTGGGTCCAGTAAATACAAGGGTGAGGAATTACACAGAGGCTGGCAGCCCCCCCCCCTTTCTTGTTTAACATAAAAACCGTACCTGGCGCTTGGTCGTGAGGAGTGGGAGGATGAACTGTGGCGAGGTGGCGTCGCAGATTATCGCTTCGCCCGAAGCGTCTGCCGCAGACGCTGCAGTCGAGATGGCGGTCGCTGTGGGCGGCTGCCATGTTGCGAGTCAGGTTTCCGGCGTTTGCGAACACGCGGCCGCAGACCACACACATGCGGGGACCAGCCATCTACAAAAACATCGGGTATCTGTATTCCCCGTCCGCTACAAAGGCACAGTTGCCAAGATATCCAAAGAGAAAGTCGCAACAGTCGCACAAGTAATCACCGCGATAGTAACGAAAATTAAAAAAAATAACGAATAATTGAAATAGAAACGCTAATTAATAAATATGTTGTTACTTACGTTAACTTTTACGGGAATCCAAAGGCAATGAACAGCAAGTTGTGTAGGTGTATCGCAGAGGCAGCACTACTTCATCCACACAGTAAGAGCTCCAAAGACAAACTGGCGAAACCTCTGAAGACGCGCTCATAAATAGCACTCCGGTCGGGAGGAGAAATCGGTCGTGGAACTTTCCACTGGAACCGCTAATGGGTAAACCGACTGTGGTGGTCACGTAGGCATGAGGATGACGTCATGGCGGTTTTCTCCGAGTTGTCCTCCGAGTTGTTTACACCTTCGGTCCTACCCGTCAGTCTTCTTCTAACGGTACTGGCAAGCGGTGCACCATGTTTCATTTATTCACAATGGTTTCGGAGCCGGTAGGGTCCTATCGAGCGACAATGCCTTTCCATATACATTCCACGATATCAGAGGTGGATTCGATAGACGCGGAGGTATTTCTGCAAACGGTGTACTACTATACGAGATGCTTCCTCGGAAAATTACATGTTGAATTTTGGGGGGGGGGCTGACGTCATGGGGGGGGTCAAGCTTGGCTATGGGGCAGGTCGGGGGGGCTGACGTCACGGGGGGGGCTGACGTCACGGGGGGGGCTGACGTCACGGGGGGGGTGATTCCTCGTTCCTCCTCACTCGCCTGTGCTGGTTTTGTATCGGCCATTGCCCCCTACTCTTTGCTGACACTTTTATACAGTACTATAAACTCTATTCCCATTTATCATAGAATTTGTGTTCCTTACTGCTTCTAAATTTCAATCCAAAAACCTAAATTTAATTAGGAATAGTTGTCTGCTTTGTTTACAAAAACAACATTAACTTTACTCACCTGTTGTATTGAATTTGGATGCAAAGTAGGGAACATATGACTCGGTAAACAAGGTGATTGCAAATAAAATATGGCAAAATAATATACCCCCATTGCAGCAAATCTGCGTACTCAGTGAATTTCCAATGCATAATATATGTCTTAATACCACATAAAGCCGCATACCAAGTTTCATAGAAATATATTCACATATAAGCGATTTTAATTATTCTCCATAAGAACAACATAAGAATAACATGGGTAATGAGTACGTAGGCTTGCTGAAACAAGGAATACAAACAATTGGTGTTTATGCAAATAAATAGTATTTAACTAGGCGAAGCCACATACCAAGTTTCATCAATATTCAATCATAAGTAAGAGCTATATAACATTCTAGTTATTCTCCATAAGAATAACATGGGGGCTGAGAAAGCAGGTTTGCTGCAACAAGGAACAAAAAATGGGTTTTTATATCATTATCATTATAACTCAACCAAGTGAAGCTACATACTAAGTTGTATTAATTTATGTTCATAATCAAGGGAGTCATTACATTTTACTTAATAAATATATTCGTTATATATATATATATATATATATATATATATATATATATATATATATATATATATATATATATATATATTACTTATTTTATATAACTGGCGTATCTTTTATATAAAAAGTGATGTTCTTTTATGCTGTGACAAATTCTGTGAAATAATTCGTAAATGACAACTTATTAGATTTTGCGTAAGTCGATTATTTGTCACTAGTGGCTTGAAGGGGCCATAGCCCCTAATTAACCTTGTATATACCCATACTTTTGTAAATCCCCATGCTTCTTTTATGGGGGATGTTTTACTTCATTTCTCGTTTGCTGGTAAATTTTTAAGAATACGAGTAACATTCCTGCCGAGTAACAGGGGAAAATACTTTTAATTGAAACCACCTCCCATCGCCCTGCAATTTGTCGAACTTCCACAATTTTGATTTAAACATTTCGCTTACAGAATTATATATGAAGATATATTGCAAAGTAAACTGAACGTTTAATTAACGAGTGAATCAGCTTTATTAGCGAGTATACAAATTAGCAGCGAGGCGAGTGTGAAATGACTATTAGGGTAAAAAAGTATAGATAGCCTACTCGAGTTTGAGCTTATATTGCAACACAACCAGTAGACTTATAAAAAACCAATTACTCCAAAATGTTACACATTTAATTCTGCGTCTATTCGTGTTAGTTTAAAAAAATTTGTGGGATTTCAACTGAGTCTTTCAGCGGCTTGAATGAAAAAAGTACAGGTTTTTTGGCGTTTTTCAGACAATGGCTGACTTTGAAATTTTATAACATAAAAACTACTGATCATTAAATTTTGATAACTTTTAGAAGTTATGATTGTATAGCATATTTATAAATTACAGAATTTGTGCTTTATTAAAAAAATGTTTTTTGTAGTTTTAGTACAAGTATTTGATTTCAGGATCGGGTGAAGACACAAACATCAATGAAAGCTTGAATTCTAGCTCTTAAATGATACAAATAATATTTAGTAATACATTAGCTATGTGGTTTTTGAATAAATTAAATTTATGTATAATCAACCGAGATGCAGTAGTGCATGAAATGACTACCGCTAAGCGATTCACAGGTAGGGAGTTTTCCCGGTCGCGACCGGTTTTGGTAGCCCGGATTTGGTCTACCATAATAAAATAATTGTTGACAAGACGAATTTAAAGCTAAGCGAAAATTTATGTTTTCCAAAACGAAGTGACTACTTACACGTCCAATGTACGGGCAAATTCACTTCGCTACCACTTAGGTTAGGTTTGGTTAGGTTACGTTACGTTACGTTAGGTTAGGTTAGGTTAGGAGGTTTTCTGGCTCTCAATTTGTTTTGAAAATCACAGCAAAAGTAACGTACGGTGCATAATTTGGAACGGACGTGAACAGTAGCGGCTCACGTCAGACGTGTACGTAGCCTCTGCCTTTCCAAAACTTGTTATTTTTTCTGTTTATAAAATCATCAAAACTACTGTATATTATTATCTCCAAACAATATAAAATTACCTGGAAAAGTTCTTCGCCCAGGTTTTTGTAGGTAATTGAGATTACCATGGAAATCCTGGAAAACACCGTAAATGGTTGGTCTTAGAGTTTTTTAATCAGCATAAAGAAAACATGTCGTTTCCCCGTAACCCAGTTATACATATCCTCATTCATCTTGACCGTAAAATACTTCTACCCGAAATTTCGTTTGCAGAATACCACTGATTGCCACGGAGGCAGATGAATCACGAATTTTCAGAATACCTTGGGTAGAATACTGTTGGGTAAAGAGGGGAGTCCCTTGTGGACCAATTCCTGATACCTATAAGAGATTGTCGCCATCTTATTTGGAATTATTTGACTCAGTAGAATGTCGCTTCGGCCTAAGATTTTTCGGTCGGATATTTTTCGATTTTGTTTGACTAAAATAAAGGCTGCTTCTTAAAGTTTGATGACTATCACAATATTAAAGAACATTTTAGGAAAGAGTATAAAAAACGAACTCACACCGATTTTCCCTGTTGACGTCTGCTGTTTGTACAAGTCTCAAAGTAATTTTGTTTATTGAGATTGTATTTCAATTTCATGCGAGGCTATAACCCGTGCGAAAAATGTGCGCACTAAAAATATTGAAAACCTATGATCCCAAAAAAAATTAACGAGAAGAAGACAAAAGCTATATAACCTTAAAAACACAATTATAAATTATAACTGAGATAGTAAATAAACACAATTTAAAACATTTGGTTCACATAATGACTAGCACCTAAAATTGAATAATCTCAGTTGAGACTGAATTCCCTATTTCAATATCTGTATAATACCCCCTTGCAGCAAACCTGCATACTCAGTGAATTTCCAATGCTACCTCACTACGTTATGAAGCCTACAAGCTACATGAACATCGGCTGGAGATTATGGACAATTTTTCACTAACCATAATTGATATTAACCATTGACCATTTGAGGTAAGTATTTATAATATTTAAACTATATAACTTTCTTTTAATATAACGTGTTTTCTTAAATCTGAACATACAATGCAATTTTTAGGATAATTATTTTTACAAATATTACAGCTACTAAATCAAATTAAAAATTACTAGATGCTTTCTCGTTCTTTGCCCGGGTATCTCGAAGGCAAATAACCAGGTAATTTGAAAGTGTTATTACAAAATGTCACCCGATTAGGTATAACTAACTAAAGTAAAACTTCCCAAGATTAACACGGGAATTTTGAAAGCACAGGGACAAAGCCTTAAAATCGGGTTTTTTAAAGCCCAAAAGGTACAACTAGAGGGTAAGAGCTTTTCGATTGATTCCAAATATCAATAATGTTAATTTAAACATAATATGGTTTTTTAAGGTCAACATTATCGGAACAAAAAGCAAGAAATTATTTTAATAATATAGATTGAAACTTAGTTAAACTTCTATCAACTTGGATTGTTCTGGAGTTAACTGATGTTAACCATTTATTTCACTACCATTTTTACAATGGTCTATAAATTCACCAACACTGTAAAAAGCGTTTAATGTCGAAAATTGTTTTGATTTCTCTTTGAAGAGTCGTACATTTTGTTTGTTTAAAAACAATTGGCAATCTGATAAGGAATTTAGACCCAGATTCGGATGGTAAATTTTTAAACATTTTTATTTAATTGTGTTGGCCTGAAATATTGATTGAATCTTGTGTCATAGTTATACAAATCACATACTTTTATAATTTACATTTATAACGCGCAAAAATTGTGGTTTCAAAAATATAAATAAAGTAAATTCATCTCTTTTAAGGTGTCTCTACAAGAATGAATTATTTTTAATACTTAATATATATATCCGCTAAGTCTTCTTTTATAAAATAAATAACCTTGTAATTATTTTTCCGAATAACATTGGCTCTCAACTATGATGCCATATGGCAAGTGAGTAAATATGCCAATCCACATAGTACGTTGTTACTATAATTTTCTAATGACAGTATTTTGCCAGGTGTCTAAGAACTTAAATGTTAGCACATAATCTTTGGAACAAACGTGGTCGATATGTGATAGTTCCAAGTCAACCTACTATCAAGGAGTGATCCGAGGAACTTAATACATTCGACTTCATTATTATTATCATACAGTTCGTATTATTATTTCTCCTAATTGTATTTTCAGACTTAGCCGATTCATTTTTGTAATGTAAACTTACTGGCGTATCAGGAGATAATTAACTTTGTTTTGCCGCAATGCTATAGATCCGGTTGATGAATACCCTTCCCTTTAAGGCTGTGCAGTCAAAAAATTGTTAATACTTTTTCTCACGGTTTTTGGTGTATTACGATTAAACAAATCGTAAACACCCATTTTTTTGAAAAAATATTTCCGTTATATTGGGGTTTTCCACCTTTGAAGTACCGTTTTAGGGGTATTTTGAATTCTACACTAGTGAAAAACGGCCAATCATAAATCTTTCAAAATTGGTTTATGTATTTTCAAAAAATATACTTAAGGGTTACCTAAATTGATTTTAGTAAAATTGCAATTATTTCAGGAGATAATTTTTTTATCTCGGTTGTTTTTTTATTCAAGTGGTTTAAAACTTCAGCTAACCCAAGCCAAGGGTGTACGAAGGCAGTTTTACACAAGTATACGTAAAAATACATTTTCATAACAATGTTGTGCACAATAAACTTTTTAATTTCAGCCCACAGCCGCACGCCAGACACCAAACTAACCCTGAGCCGCCCATAACGCCCCAACTCGCACGTGCAGGCACCCGCGCACCATATTTCTCTCTCACTCCCACATCCCTTTACTCTCTCACACGTCTTGCCCCTCTCTCTCTCCCTCTTGCTACCCCTCATCGGCCTGCCGGCCCCCGTCACCCTGTCCTGTCACAGACGAGGTATCTTCTTTGCAACCAATGTCTATAAGCCAGGTTGTGTAAGTTGTATGCAGGCCAGTCGTCAGGATTTTTTAGGACCATTGAAGATTGTTTTTCATTTATTGGAATTACCAAGTAGGCCCTAAAAATGGATTCTTAAGAAAATAACGTCAAATTGCAGCCTAACAAATTGACATGTTGTTAGTGAAACGGGGTGTTGTCTTAACTGGTTATCAAGTTACTATACAGATTTTGTAAAATCCAAATAAAACAAATTAATACGACTATTCAAATTTAACATTAAAATGTAACTGTCCGCACGAGTCTCTAAAGTTACTGTAATAAAACTCAAGCGACACAAAATTCAGACCTGCAGTACCTTAAGTTTGCAGTATCGAAAGACCTGTACTAACTTCGTAAATTACGTATTTTTCACGTTTTTCGTTTGTTCCACTATATCTCCTAAACTATGAATTTTTCACAAAACAGGTTATTCACGTTTTTAATGTAGATTATATTTACTGTACTACAATTTGAAACCAGAATCAGCTCTGTAGGTACAATAGTGTGCTTACAATAGTATGTTTTCAAAATTCTATTAGGATTTTTAATTTTAAATAGCATATTCATCGAGTATCTTTATGTGTTATTTGAATGTCAGAGTAGCTGGCTCGGCTATGTCGTAATTTCCATATAAAAATATGTCACCATTTAGTACCTATTTCGTAATATTTAGTACCACCGTTAATCAAATTAGTACTTCACACAAATAGGAGTTAATTAAGTTTTTGTGTTTCCGGGCCAGCGTCATGATTTCCCGGCCATCTTAGAAAATTACCGCAATATACAGGGTGTCCCGTTAGAGTATCGCACAAATGCGATTTGGTTTAACTCCTCGAAAGGAGCAAAAACGCAATATAAACTTTTTCTAAATCGCTTCGTTTTCCATCTGTCTTCTTGTGTGTGATTTGTAATCAATGCATCATATCTTAGGAACCTCTTGGGCAATAACTTGAAACTTTTCATGTGTATTCTACTTGTTTATGGCTAATTTAGTACTACTTTTGGTTTTCCACCCTTTCCACCTTTTTTGGGGATTAATCTTTAAAATTTCGAGTTTTTGGGCCCAAAAAAGGTCAGAAAAGCCCCAAATGTAAAATTAATGCATATAAAATATAGGAATTAGTGAGGCGAAAGTTTTAAGCCCTATCTAGTCATTCTAGCATATATATTTCCCGAGTTCTTGAAGAAAATGTGTTTCGACTAAACACAGTACTTGTTTTATGGGGGTTTTACACTAGAAATACCTGTTATTCCTTTGTTACAGTACCTACAACCATTCTTCCGTGTATTCAATGATACAACGGATGAGCAACGTACAGTTTGTATAGGACATATATTTAATACCTTTTTTTATTTAGACATTTGTTATCTGTTAATTTCAATGATGTTCAATGATCATGATTGTGTTTGCCAGTTTAGTCTAAATATTTTAAAATTTATAATTTGGCTGATTTACTATTAAGCCAAAACTTGCTTACTATTAAGCCCGGCTTCCATTAAACATTGTGGAGGCCGTTTCCATTCTTCCAACTCGTGCCAACATTTCCCGCGAAAAGCCGTCTCCTCTCCACGCGCGGAGCGTTCATGCATTACTTCATACGTTTAAGTGTAGACCCACTTCTGTTGCTACACATGTTAATACAATGCAACGCAAAAACTGTTACAGCGTTTGTTAAACCTGTAAAAAATGTCATACTTACATCGTTTTCCAATAAACTTTCCTTGTATTTTTTTCATGTAAAACCAAACAGAAGTTACATAGGTCCTAATTTACAAAAAAAAATCATAAACATGTGTTGGCTATAGCCAAGTTAAGTATTTATCTGTCTCTGTAATAAATCAGTTGCATGGAGTTTTCTTTCGAATTTAGTGTGTCAATATGTTTCAAGGAACCAAAATAATATAAGATTTTATTTGCTGGTATAGGCCTACTTATAATATTTTACACGAATAACTAAGGCAAAATAAAAACGATATTAACAATTAGAGGTCGAAATTTTAAACCAGTTATTAGTTTATGAATCTGATGGATATGAACTGATAAGGGGTGGCGTGGCGTCGGCTGCTATCGCTCACTACGCATGCGCGAACTCTACTCACAACAGTGACGGGTGTTGGGACACCGTTTCCATTATGTTTTGAGCTCTCCTCAAAACATTGCTATCAGCTGCATCGGCTCAAAACACATTTTGTTGGCCAACAAAGTTCAAAACCGTTTGCGAGCGTTTCTATTTTACATTTTACTTGAACTTTGTTTTGAGTTTAGTTCAAAACAATGTTTTGAGCAGAAACTGTTAGAATGGAAACGGGGCTTTAGGAATACTTTGTATATTTCATTTTAAATATTATTCAATGGTTTACTAATCCTAAGACTTTGTTTTAAGTTTAATATTTGTGCTTAATTGTTATCAGATATTTTATCCGTGCTACAATCGTATTTTATATTAAATCTCGTTAAAAACCGTCAACATATGAATCAATTATCAATCAATCAATCAATCGATGTGTAAGACGCCGACGCAACTAAGGCGAATATGACTGAAGATGAATGTAGAATGGGTGAGATGCCTTGTGTAGCTTTGTTACTGACTAAGACTGACTTATTCTTTAGCCAGGATCATTAATTAGCCTAATTAATTTATTTTACGTTACTCGTTTCTGATATATATATTTCATAGACTTAATTTAAACAATGCTAACTGTTCGCGACAGCTTCGCTTGTTCACCTCATTTCAGTTTTACTGTAAAATAAAATAACACAGCTGATCAAATTCCAATACAATGGAACTTGGATGGTTCGAATTTCCTATAATTCGAAATCTTCTTTAATTATAATGTTTTGCTTGGTTCGTAGTACTATATAAACAATGTTAAAAAACATTATTAATTCGAATTTGTAAAAAAGATTTGAGATGAATTGTATGTCGTAATTCAAATAGAAAATACTCTTTCCAGTTTCTTTAAAGTGATCATATTTTAGCGAAACTTTGGTATGTGACTTCAACTAGTTGTGGCCTATTTAATCTTTGAACAAAAAACAATTGATTTTATTTCCCCCGAAACAGCAAACCTGCATACTCATCCCTAGTGTTATTCTTATGGAGAATAGTTAATGTTTGATGTCTCCCTAAGTTATGAACCTAAATTAATAAACCTTGGTATGAACCTTGGTATAAACCTTATTGAGTTATTTTGATAATTGCATAAAAATAAGTTTATTATCTCCCTTTTTTCAGCGAAAACCTGCGTTCTCAGCTCTAATTTTATTCTTAAGGAGAATAAATAAAATGTTAATTAAATTTCTTTAATTATTTGTACATTTTGTGTATTTATTACAGACTAGACAATTAAAATTAATAAAGTTATATTACGGAATAGAGAAATAACTTTTGTATGTATATATACCTACATACATGCTTGTATTTATGTTAACTTGTTAAAAACCGTTATCATATGAACTGTATTAATTCGATATTTGAAAACAAATATTTGATTAAAATAATCTAACGTTTAATCCGAATAAAAAATACTCTTTCCAGTTTCTTTGAAGTGATAATATTTTAGCGAAACTTTGGTATGTGACTTGACCAAGTTCTGGTCTATTTATATGCTTTGCATAACAAACAATTTTTTGTATTTTCCCGGAAGCAGCAAACCTGCATACTCAGCCCTAGTGTTATTCTTATGCAGAATAGTTAATGTTTGATAGGGCCTACCTACATTAGTTATGAACCAAAATTAAATTAATAAAGGTATAAAGCTTCACCTTTATGAGTTATTTATATAATTGCATAAAAAGGTTCCTTATCTTCCTTGTTTCAGCGAAAACCTGCGTACTCAGCCCTAAAATAAAATGTTATACTGTATGTTTGAAACTCATAATAGCGATGGATTTTAATTTATTATTGATTTATTTGGGCTTTACTTATCGCTTCTAGTGTTTAAACACTATTGTTTCTAGTGTTTAAAACACTAGAAGTGATAGGTAAAGTCCAAATAAATCAATAATAAAAATAACTTAATTATGTATGTATTGTTATGTAACTTGGTAAGTGGCTTTATGTGGTAGCGAGACACATATTTATGCATTGGAAATTCGCTGAGCACGCAGGTTTGCTGTGACGGGGTTATTTGTATGTTAGTAGAGCGTTTTCAACTTGTTAAAATACGTTTTATAATTAATTTTATCAGTGATATCTTAGATTCGAGAGACTTAAACAAATAATCTTTAAGACTGAATTAATTAAATATGACATTTTTAAATGGTATATTAACCGCTGAAAATTGTATAACAAATAAAAACATGTGGAGAGGCTGGTTGAGTCGAGTTGCCGCTGTGCTGCTTGCTATTTTCCATTTCTGAATCTTGGTGCCCGACGACGGTTCAGGGCAGGCGGGTAGCAAGCCCAGCTGAGTGAAAGTGGTTTGACCACTTGGGGAAGTTGGGGGTTGGGGGTAGTTGAGGGGAGGGTTCTGCGTGTGTGTGAGTGAGCATCCGGGGCTCTGCATGTGTGTGAGTGAGCAGCGACTAGCCTGACCTCTAGGCGGAATAGTTTGTCATTAGAGGCGACTGCACCACCTTAACGCACTCAAATAACAACCAACAACCCTGTCGTTAACAACTATGAGTCACTATTCTGGCAACATCGCATTCCGAGAGAGAGAGAGAGAGAGAGAGAGAGAGAGAGATAGAGAGAGAGAGAGAGAGAGAGAGAGAGAGAGAGAGAGAGAGAGAGAGAGAGAGAGAGAGAGAGAGAGAGAGAGAGAGAGAGAGAGAGAGAGAGAGAGAGAGAGCATATAATTAATTAATAGTCAAAACATTGCTTTAAAACGGGAAGTTTAAGCGCAAGATAACAAAGTTAACAAAGATTTACACAATTTTCAAGAAAATAGAAAATTATAATGGTAAAATTATAAAACTTGCCAAAAATGTTTTTAAATAACTCTTATATACGCCATTAAAATTTTAAGCTAACACGTTTAATAGATATATTATTATAATTGTCTGAAGTTGAGATTCACTGAAACATTGTACAAAAAAAACACTGGCATATTACAATTTGTTCGTTATACAAACTATAACAAGTTATGTAAAATAGTCAAAACTCCGTAATATAACATTTGAAAATATTTCCTTTTATTTTATAGTTCTCTGGTTAAAATTGAACCAGCCGTATCGGAGGTGAGAAATCGTAAACTCAAGTCTCCATAATATCTGCGAGGACAAAAAATAGTATTACCGGTTCTGCTGCCGCGACTGTGGTACTCCGACAGGGAGCTAAAGGGGGCGATTACTTTTCCAGGTAGGAGACAAATTACCCACCGACCGGGGCGCGGGAATTTCTGAAGCGACTGTCCGCGCTAAACACGATTTTCGGCTGGCCGCTCATTAACTAGGCCTAGAATTAACTGGTAAGGTTACCTGGCATAGCCTTGAGACTAGGTCCTTACCAGTAGGCTTAGGCCTAGCACAGCCGCAATCCTGTTACCAACATCGCCTTGGCTTCAGAACACTCGCTTTGGCTATCACTTCACTTTTAGTTATGGAGCACCAAAGGGGGTGAAATAATTAACAAGTGGTTCGGCAATGGGGCACTAGTCGACTAAATAACCCCTTGGCTAGGTTAACCTTGGACATTCACCGGCGACCCGAAGAACACTAGTGTCGAATAGGTTGACGGATACAACTTTACTAAACACTAGTGTAAACTCCAATAATCGAATTTATCACCCCTAACACGGTTACATAAGACGTAGCACGATATCAAAAGTTTTATGAACATTGAAAATGTATGTTTGTAAACAGCAAACATAATCTCCCCACTCGCAAGTAGGGGGCATTAGATGGGCCTGCCGCAGTAAAATCCTCAGTAATCCTCAGAGGATCAATCCTCCCCCCCCACCGGTGACGTCAGCCCCCCCCCCGACGCCCCCCCCAAAACCCCCCCCGTGACGTCAGCCCCCCCGGTCGCCAGCGGCACTTTTCACGATGACCTTGAACATGAGGAAAAAACTTTCGAAAATTAATAACTAGCCTATTTATCCACCGATTCCCACGGGACTTTTTCCAGAGTGTAGGCCTATCCCCAAGGAAGCGAATGACGAAAGAACTGTATAGCTCTGCCATTAAACAAGACCGCTATTAATTTTTAAACGCGTTTTCCTTATGGGATCTCGGCTGTTTACCGACCGATTTTGACGAAACCTCACCACATGTCGGGCCGTGACCTAAGAAAACCATCGCTTAAAGAAAATTGAAAATCCACTGTTAAACGGGCCCACTATTAATTTTTAAACGTGTTTTCCTTATGGGATCTCAGCTGTTTACCGACCGATTTGAATGAAACTTCACCACATGTCGGGCAGCGGCCTGAGCAAACCATCGCTGAAGGAAACCCTAAAATCCACCATCAAACAAGCCCGTTATTAATTTCTAAACGCGTTTTCCTTATGGGATCTCAGCTGTTTACCATCCGATTTTAATGTAACTTCGCCACATGTTGTATGTCGACCCGAGCAAACCATCGCTGAAGGAAACCCAAAAATCCACCATCAATCAAGCCCGTTATTAATTTTTAATCGCGTTTTCCTTATGGGATCTCGGCTGTTTGCTGACCGAACTCGATGTGACTTCACTACACGTCGTATGCCGGTTTGGTCAAACCAAACTGCGAGCGGCTCCGCGGCGTCACGTGTCAAGGCGCGTGCTAGGGCCTACGTGACTGTCCCAGCCTGTCCACTCCTCCTCCACTCCGCTATCCCTCCACTCCTCCTCCACTCCGCTACCCCTGTCGTGGACCGCGGTGACATCATCTCCATGCCTACGTGACCGTCCGGGCCTGTTTACTCATTAGCGGTCCCGAGAACTGTTTACTGCTTTCACCGCCTACTGTACGGTACATAGCTATGTTACTTCAGTGATTGTCATCGCTTCCTTCATTCAGCTTGTGTTTGGAGCCCAGTGTGTGTAGACGTTCTACTTCAGTGCTGTGCTAGTCCTTACCGCACCATATTCCGTGATCTGTTAAACGTAAGTATATGTAGTCTTATAAGTTGTAGTGTGGACCGCCTCAGGCCGTTTACTCATTAGCGATAATTGCCGCGATTTCGAGAAATGTTCCACCGCCTTCTACTGTACAGTACGTAGCTATGTTACTTAAGTGATTGTCATCGCTTCCTTCATTCAGTTTGCGTTTGGAGCTCAGTGTGTGTAGACGTTCTACTTCAGTGCTGTGCTAGCCTTTACTGCACCATATTCCGAGATTGTTAAACAAAAGTATATGTAGCTCTTAGAAGTTGTAGTGTGGAAGACTATTACATTCCCCTTTATAGTAAGATTCTCATTTAAGGTATGATCGTTCAGCAACTTTGAAGTCAGAATGTGCAAAGAGAGGTCTGGCTTGTTAATAGAAGTTGAATAATCTGTTCTTTGCTAAAACCAATTTAATAAACGAGGAAACCCGTGTACTAACATTAAATTTGCCATGGCCTTGACTCTTGTCTACCACGCATAAAGTATGTGTTATGTTACCAATGAAGTGTTCTCGTTGCGACTAATTTGTAAATGCAAGAGACTTATCATATTCGTTGTTGCAGATGAACAACCAACACATGTGCGAGGTCTGTGGCCGAGCCTTCAGCCTGCTCGGAAACCTGAGGCGACACGTGGAGTCCGCCCACAACGCCAGACGTCACGACTGCCACGTCTGTGGTAGGCGCTTCACAAGAGGCGACAACCTCCACCGCCACGTCGCCACGGTTCACGGACCACACGCCGCGGCAGAGCCCCAACCGCAACGAGCGGACCATGCCTGCCGACTGTGCCCGGCCATCTTCGCCAGCCTGGAGGACGTGCGCCGCCACATGCAAGCGGTTCACTCCGCGATGCCAGCAGCAGCTCCTTCCTCCTCCTCGAGCCCCGATCGCCACGTGGAGTGCGAGCGATGCGGTGGACGCTTCGACCGAGACCTGGAACTGAGACGACACGTCCGGACCGTCCATCCTCCCACGTTCCGTTGCGCCTACTGCGACCGCGGGTTTACCCGTCGCTTCAACCGCGACCAGCACGTGTCTCACAACTGCCCTGTTGTGAGGAACCTGGCCCAAGACCGACTGCCTAGGTTGTCCTCTCCTCCTCTTCCTCACAACAACCAGTCGTTGCGCCAAGGAGCCAGCGCCGAGCCCCGACCGCGCCAAGTGCCCAGCGCGGAGCCGCGACCAGGACCGAGCACCGAGCCACAGCCAGGGCCCAGCACCGAGCCCCAGCCCCGCCCAGGACCTAGCGCCGAGCCTCAGACCATCGACGACGAGATGGAGGGTGGCGGCCGCCCCGTGTTCCAGCTCGTACATCGGGCCTTCCGGAGTCGCCTCCTCACCTACCGCCTGGCCCGGCCGTTAGACGCCTTGCTGACCGTCGAGGATGCGCTGACCCTGTTGTTTGACGAGGTTCTGGACTTGATGGAGAACGTCATGACCCAACATCCGAGCATTCAGGCGAACATGGTCCTGGAATGTGAGTTCTCCAACATTCACGGGGCCACCTGCCTGCGCTCCTTCAACACGAAGAACGTCCCACTGACCGAGGCCTCCGACTTGGAGGCTTTCCTCTCCGCGACGTTCGATCGTGAAGAAGAAGGAGCAGTGCGAACTGGTAGGCAGCGGCTGGACCTACCTGCGTATACGCGACTTAGAGATCCGCGTGAACCAGTATTCGCCGCTCGGAGGCAGAGCCTTTATCCAGCTGCCAAAGGCTATCGTAGATATACACGCTGTTGTCAATGTGCAAAACGCCGACGACATGTGTTTCATGTACGCCATCCTGACCAAGTTCGTCCCGCAGGAACCGAATAGAACCGCATTTTATATCTTGGACATCGTCGCCCGTTACGACTGGACCGGCCTGCGTTTCCCCGTGACGCTCAAGGACATTAAGACCTTTGAGGGCAAGAACAACATCAGCGTAAACGTTTACGGGATCGAGCGGGCGATGGTGGGGAGACGCCCCGATGGGACGCCAGAGTTCAAGGACCAGGTCTACCCGCTGAAGATATGCAAGCGGGAGCGCGAAGACCACAGAGACCTGCTGTACGTGACCATCGACGGGACAGCCACTACGCGTACATCAAGGACCTGGGTCGACTGGTCCGGCCCCAGCTCACCAAACGTGAAAATAGGATCTACATCTGTAAGCGGTGCTTCGCTTACTTCGACAATCAACCCAACAAGCTAGGGTTGACGGGCGTTCAGCGTCTGGAGGAGCACAGGCGTTACTGCTACGCCAAGGCTCCCCTTCACCTGGACTTGCCGAAGAAGCAGCAGATCCGCTTCACCCATCCAGAGTACACTAGGCGGGAGAGGTTCTGCATCTACGCGGACTTCGAGTGTGCTCTGCAGCCTGTCACTGTTGACCCGGTGGAAGCGCCGCCGCCCGGCACGACGCCCCTGCAAATGCACGTCCCGTACGCCTTCGCCTACCAGATTGTGGATTCGCTCGGCCTCGAGGAGTTTGAGCCGCGGGTATACTTCGGAGCTGACGCGTCCAAGGTCTTTATGGAACGGCTCAAGATGGACGTGCTGAGCCTGTGGGAGTTCCTGTTCAGCACGAGAGCTCTGCACCCTTCTCTGACCCGGCAGGAAATGGACGAGTATCTCGCAGCGACCCGCTGCTACCTCTGCGGCAAGGAGTTCACGGACCAGGACGTCAAGGTGCGGGACCACAACCACGCCCCGCCTTACGAGTTCCGAGGAGCGGCGCACCGCTCGTGCAATCTGCGGTACAGGGAGCAGCGGGTCATCAACTGCTACTTCCATAACCTGTCCAACTACGACGCCCACTTCGTAGTGCGGGAGCTGGCTATCGACCCCGGTGATGTGGACGTGCTGGCGCACACCGAAGAGCGCTACATCGCCTTTACCAAGCGGTTTCACTTTGGCCAGCCCGGAGACAACCAACGACGGAGCAGTTTCGCGGTGCGGTTCCTCGACACCTACAGGTTCTTGTCCATGAGCCTGGCCAGCCTGGCAGCGGGACTGCCCACCGAAAAGATGCGCGAGACCAGGAAGCGGTTCCCCGACGACCGGCTCTTCGACCTGGTGCGCAGGAAGGGCGTGTTCCCCTACGACTTTGTCACATCGTACGACACGTTGTACAGGACCAGGGAGCTGCCGCCCAAGGAGGCGTTTAGGAACACCATGACCCTGGAGGACGTCAAGGACGAGGACTACCAACACGCCCTCAACGTGTGGCGAGCCTTCGAGTGTCGCCACCTCAAGGACTACGCCGACACGTACCTGCGCTGCGACATCGCCCTCCTCACCGACGTCTTCGAGCAGTTCCGTGACATCTCTTTGGCCGAGTACGGACTGGACCCCGCCCACTACTACACCCTACCGTCCTACGCTTGGGACGTCATGTTGAAGACCTGCGACGTGGAGCTGGACATTCTGCAGGATTTTGACATGTACCTCTTCGTGGAGCAAGGCATCCGAGGAGGCATCTCCCAGGCCGTCACCCGCTACGCCAAGGCCAACCACGATCGGTGCCCGGACTACCGCCCCGACGAGCCGACACGCCACCTACTTTACCTGGACGCCAACAACCTCTACGGCTGGGCCATGTCCCAGTACCTGCCCACCGGAGACTTCCAGTGGCTCAGCCGTGAGGAGATCGACTCCTTGGACATTGGTGCGCTAGATGCCGAAGCGGAACGGGGTTACATCCTCGAAGTGGACCTCCGCTACCCCACCCACCTCCACGACCTGCACAAGGACCTCCCTTACTGCTGCGAGACCAAGCGTCCGCCAACAGGGAAATACCCCAAACTGATGACCACCCTGGACGACAAGATGCATTACGTCTGTCATTACAGGGTCTTGCAGCAGGCGCTGAACAACGGACTGGAGCTTGCGGCTATGCACAGGGCGATCTCGTTTCGCCAGTCTCGGTGGCTAGAGCCCTACATCCTCATGAACACCGAGCTGCGGAAGAAGGCCAAGACCAAGTTCGAGCAAGACTTTTTCAAGTTAATGAATAACGCGGTCTTTGGCAAAACCATCGAGAACGTCCGCAAGCGCCTGAACGTCAAGCTGGTTTGCACTCCGGAGAAGTTCTCCAAGTACGTGGCCAAGTCCAATTTCCTGGACCGCACGTATTACACGGAGGACGTAGCTCTCGTGCACCTCGCCAGGGTCAACATCGTCCTGGAAAAGCCCATCTACATCGGCATGTCTGTCCTGGAGCTGAGCAAGTGGCTCATGTACGAGTTTCTGCGGAAGATGAAGGACCGCTACGGTGACCGCTTAAACGTAGACTACATGGACACTGACAGCTTCGTGTTCGACATCCTATCCCGGGACATCTACAGGGAGATGATGGAGCACTTGGACGACTTCGATACCAGCGCCTACCCGAGGTCCCACCCCTGCTACAGCCCCGCCAACGCCAAGGTGATTGGCAAGTTCAAGGATGAGTGTAACGGCCGATCCTTGTTCGAGTACCTCGGCCTGCGCTCGAACCTTTACTTCATGGACGTTGAGGACGAAGACAACGGATCCAAGGCGATCAAGCGAGCCAAGGGAGTCGCTAAGGGGGTTGTTAAAAACGTCCTAACCCCCGACGACTACAGGGAATGTCTGTTCGACGGGGTGTTGAAAACCACCGTCAACACCCGTTTCCAGTCGTACCTGCACCGTGTCTTCACCGTACAAGTAGAAAAGCTATCCTTGAGCCCGGCCGATGATAAACGCTACATCTTGGCTGATGGTATCAACACCTTACCTTGGGGGCATAAGGACATTCCACCACTGTCCGCAGCAAGAAGGCGAGGTAATCCCGAGGAGGAGCAAGGCGGGCCTATGGAGGTGGACGAGGAGGAGGAGGACATGGACGAAGAGTTCCCGGTGTAGATTTAAGTGTAAATAGAACTAGGTTAACTTTGTAAATATTTTGTAAATAGTATTCGTAAGCAAATATAGTCAAACAGTTTAGTTTACAGCATACATCTGTGTTGTTACTACCCCTTGCATTTCCCTGACATTTACTTTCAAAAGACTCCTCTAATGCAAACCGAATTTGTCGAAACTACTTTCAAAATTAACCTTTTATGAAATTGTAAAACTATCATGTTTTCAAAACAAAACATTAATTGAAACACAAACATATTACAATCAAGAACTCAAAAGGTATTTACACAAAAGTAGTCTTAAGCGAAGATGGAGTCGAAGAGCCTGCGGACCAGTGCGTCGTTGATGGTGGGAGCGACCGGGTCGAAGAGCTGCACGTAGTCGCTGAGTGGTATACCGAGGACCGCCCGACAGTACAGGTAGGTGAGGCAATAGTGGTCATAAACAGAAGTACCGTAGCCCTGGAGCCGATACCTGTTGTAGAGACCGCCACGTAGCTCAGTCCGGGGATTGCCACCAGGCGCTTCTCAATCTGAGTGGTGTTCATCGCGGGTGGAAGCAGTCCCCGCCGATTGTGTGATACCCTCATTACTACCAGTTGCACACTTTATCACCACCGGCTTCACTGTATGTGTCAAACCAGTGACTCTGGGGACTCCTGAATAACGGTCCATCCAAAGATTTTCCAATCGCGTTATGATGTTCATAATCATAATGTAGATTTCATAGTCTTTATTTTCATCCAAATATAAGTTGCAACCATGTGTATACTGACCTCTATGATGTAACTGGATGTTCAAGAACACCCTGATTGGCGGGATTTTGTACTGTATGTTGATAACCGGAATCGACCCAACTGACAGTCGGTGGTGAATCGTTCGAATCTTTTTCCACAAGCTCCAAGTCTCCAGGTAGTTCCGGGGGATTGACACTTCTACTGTTGTCGTTTCTGCAACTGCTATCGGCACATATGCTGACGTTCTGGGAACCTCTCCCTTCGGTTATTTGGTTGGATGATGGTGATGCGAAGTCTCCAGATATCTCCGGAGCATTGTCACTTTCAATGTCGTTTATGCAACTGCTTTCAATACATGTGTTGACTTTCTGCGGACCTCTTCCTGCCGAGGTTTGTATGAATGATCTCGGTTGTGAGGAACGATTGTTTCTTCGCTTCTTTCTAACACAGAGGTGGTGCTGACGATGATGGCGACGAAGTCTATCTCGCGACGTGAATGACTCCTTGCAGTATGGACATTTCCAGGTCATCAGCTTCGATGGTGTGGAGACTGACCGTTTCAGTGATGGTGCTGGCGGTGGTTGTTCAGGACTTCGTGGAGAAAAGTACATGGTGCTGTAGCCTTCCATCGCTTCCAACTCCTTCAACAACGTCTGGACTGATTCATCCACTTCGATTGCACTAGCCATGTTTGTGTTTACTCTGCAACATCACTAGACAAACTGAAGGTGCGCGTCTGCATTTATATTCACAAAATCCATCTCAAGAAGTGTTTCTTTAATTCGAAAGACGTCTTTAATAAACGCGACGTTTATGCATCCTCAAACCTAACTTAAACCTGCGTCTGTAAACCTAACTGAAACCTGCGTCTGTAAACCTAACTTAGACCTGCATGCACCAGATCTGCAGACTCTAGGCTTGCACCTGACACACACGCACACGCACGCGCATGCACACGCACACGCGCGCACGCTCACGCTATGATGAACATCCAGTTACATCATAGAGGTCAGTATACACATGGTTGCAACTTATATTTGGATGAAAATAAAGACTATGAAATCTACATTATGATTATGAACATCATAACGCGATTGGAAAATCTTTGGATGGACCGTTATTCAGGAGTCCCCAGAGTCACTGGTTTGACACATACAGTGAAGCCGGTGGTGATAAAGTGTGCAACTGGTAGTAATGAGGGTATCACACAATCGGCGGGGACTGCTTCCACCCGCGATGAACACCACTCAGATTGAGAAGCGCCTGGTGGCAATCCCCGGACTGAGCTACGTGGCGGTCTCTACAACAGGTATCGGCTCCAGGGCTACGGTACTTCTGTTTATGACCACTATTGCCTCACCTACCTGTACTGTCGGGCGGTCCTCGGTATACCACTCAGCGACTACGTGCAGCTCTTCGACCCGGTCGCTCCCACCATCAACGACGCACTGGTCCGCAGGCTCTTCGACTCCATCTTCGCTTAAGACTACTTTTGTGTAAATACCTTTTGAGTTCTTGATTGTAATATGTTTGTGTTTCAATTAATGTTTTGTTTTGAAAACATGATAGTTTTACAATTTCATAAAAGGTTAATTTTGAAAGTAGTTTCGACAAATTCGGTTTGCATTAGAGGAGTCTTTTGAAAGTAAATGTCAGGGAAATGCAAGGGGTAGTAACAACACAGATGTATGCTGTAAACTAAACTGTTTGACTATATTTGCTTACGAATACTATTTACAAAATATTTACAAAGTTAACCTAGTTCTATTTACACTTAAATCTACACCGGGAACTCTTCGTCCATGTCCTCCTCCTCCTCGTCCACCTCCATAGGCCCGCCTTGCTCCTCCTCGGGATTACCTCGCCTTCTTGCTGCGGACAGTGGTGGAATGTCCTTATGCCCCCAAGGTAAGGTGTTGATACCATCAGCCAAGATGTAGCGTTTATCATCGGCCGGGCTCAAGGATAGCTTTTCTACTTGTACGGTGAAGACACGGTGCAGGTACGACTGGAAACGGGTGTTGACGGTGGTTTTCAACACCCCGTCGAACAGACATTCCCTGTAGTCGTCGGGGGTTAGGACGTTTTTAACAACCCCCTTAGCGACTCCCTTGGCTCGCTTGATCGCCTTGGATCCGTTGTCTTCGTCCTCAACGTCCATGAAGTAAAGGTTCGAGCGCAGGCCGAGGTACTCGAACAAGGATCGGCCGTTACACTCATCCTTGAACTTGCCAATCACCTTGGCGTTGGCGGGGCTGTAGCAGGGGTGGGACCTCGGGTAGGCGCTGGTATCGAAGTCGTCCAAGTGCTCCATCATCTCCCTGTAGATGTCCCGGGATAGGATGTCGAACACGAAGCTGTCAGTGTCCATGTAGTCTACGTTTAAGCGGTCACCGTAGCGGTCCTTCATCTTCCGCAGAAACTCGTACATGAGCCACTTGCTCAGCTCCAGGACAGACATGCCGATGTAGATGGGCTTTTCCAGGACGATGTTGACCCTGGCGAGGTGCACGAGAGCTACGTCCTCCGTGTAATACGTGCGGTCCAGGAAATTGGACTTGGCCACGTACTTGGAGAACTTCTCCGGAGTGCAAACCAGCTTGACGTTCAGGCGCTTGCGGACGTTCTCGATGGTTTTGCCAAAGACCGCGTTATTCATTAACTTGAAAAAGTCTTGCTCGAACTTGGTCTTGGCCTTCTTCCGCAGCTCGGTGTTCATGAGGATGTAGGGCTCTAGCCACCGAGACTGGCGAAACGAGATCGCCCTGTGCATAGCCGCAAGCTCCAGTCCGTTGTTCAGCGCCTGCTGCAAGACCCTGTATTGGCAGACGTAATGCATCTTGTCGTCCAGGGTGGTCATCAGTTTGGGGTATTTCCCTGTTGGCGGACGCTTGGTCTCGCAGCAGTAAGAAAGGTCCTTGTGCAGGTCGTGGAGGTGGGTGGGGTAGCGGAGGTCCACTTCGAGGATGTAACCCCGTTCCGCTTCGGCATCTAGCGCACCAATGTCCAAGGAGTCGATCTCCTCACGGCTGAGCCACTGGAAGTCTCCGGTGGGCAGGTACTGGGACATGGCCCAGCCGTAGAGGTTGTTGGCGTCCAGGTAAAGTAGGTGGCGTGTCGGCTCGTCGGGGCGGTAGTCCGGGCACCGATCGTGGTTGGCCTTGGCGTAGCGGGTGACGGCCTGGGAGATGCCTCCTCGGATGCCTTGCTCCACGAAGAGGTACATGTCGAAATCCTGCAGCGTGTCCAGCTCCACGTCGCAGGTCTTCAACATGACGTCCCAAGCGTAGGACGGTAGGGTGTAGTAGTGGGCGGGGTCCAGTCCGTACTCGGCCAAAGAGATGTCACGGAACTGCTCGAAGACGTCGGTGAGGAGGGCGATGTCGCAGCGCAGGTACGTGTCGGCGTAGTCCTTGAGGTGGCGACACTCGAAGGCTCGCCACACGTTGAGGGCGTGTTGGTAGTCCTCGTCCTTGACGTCCTCCAGGGTCATGGTGTTCCTAAACACCTCCTTGGGCGGCAGCTCCCTGGTCCTGTACAACGTGTCGTACGATGTGACAAAGTCGTAGGGGAACACGCCCTTCCTGCGCACCAGGTCGAAGAGCCGGTCGTCGGGGAACCGCTTCCTGATCTCGCGCATCTTTTCGGTGGGCAGTCCCGCTGCCAGGCTGGCCAGGCTCATGGACAAGAACCTGTAGGTGTCGAGGAACCGCACCGCGAAACTGCTCCGTCGTTGGTTGTCTCCGGGCTGGCCAAAGTGAAACCGCTTGGTAAAGGCGATGTAGCGCTCTTCGGTGTGCGCCAGCACGTCCACATCACCGGGGTCGATAGCCAGCTCCCGCACTACGAAGTGGGCGTCGTAGTTGGACAGGTTATGGAAGTAGCAGTTGATGACCCGCTGCTCCCTGTACCGCAGATTGCACGAGCGGTGCGCCGCTCCTCGGAACTCGTAAGGCGGGGCGTGGTTGTGGTCCCGCACCTTGACGTCCTGGTCCGTGAACTCCTTGCCGCAGAGGTAGCAGCGGGTCGCTGCGAGATACTCGTCCATTTCCTGCCGGGTCAGAGAAGGGTGCAGAGCTCTCGTGCTGAACAGGAACTCCCACAGGCTCAGCACGTCCATCTTGAGCCGTTCCATAAAGACCTTGGACGCGTCAGCTCCGAAGTATACCCGCGGCTCAAACTCCTCGAGGCCGAGCGAATCCACAATCTGGTAGGCGAAGGCGTACGGGACGTGCATTTGCAGGGGCGTCGTGCCGGGCGGCGGCGCTTCCACCGGGTCAACAGTGACAGGCTGCAGAGCACACTCGAAGTCCGCGTAGATGCAGAACCTCTCCCGCCTAGTGTACTCTGGATGGGTGAAGCGGATCTGCTGCTTCTTCGGCAAGTCCAGGTGAAGGGGAGCCTTGGCGTAGCAGTAACGCCTGTGCTCCTCCAGACGCTGAACGCCCGTCAACCCTAGCTTGTTGGGTTGATTGTCGAAGTAAGCGAAGCACCGCTTACAGATGTAGATCCTATTTTCACGTTTGGTGAGCTGGGTCCGGACCAGTCGACCCAGGTCCTTGATGTACGCGTAGTGGCTGTCCCGTCGATGGTCACGTACAGCAGGTCTCTGTGGTCTTCGCGCTCCCGCTTGCATATCTTCAGCGGGTAGACCTGGTCCTTGAACTCTGGCGTCCCATCGGGGCGTCTCCCCACCATCGCCCGCTCGATCCCGTAAACGTTTACGCTGATGTTGTTCTTGCCCTCAAAGGTCTTAATGTCCTTGAGCGTCACGGGGAAACGCAGGCCGGTCCAGTCGTAACGGGCGACGATGTCCAAGATATAAGATGCGGTTCTATTCGGTTCCTGCGGGACGAACTTGGTCAGGATGGCGTACATGAAACACATGTCGTCGGCGTTTTGCACATTGACAACAGCGTGTATATCTGCGATAGCCTTTGGCAGCTGGATAAAGGCTCTGCCTCCGAGCGGCGAATACTGGTTCACGCGGATCTCTAAGTCGCGTATACGCAGGTAGGTCCAGCCGCTGCCTACCAGTTCGCACTGCTCCTTCTTCTTCACGATCGTCTCGAACGTCGCGGAGAGGAAAGCCTCCAAGTCGGAGGCCTCGGTCAGTGGGACGTTCTTCGTGTTGAAGGAGCGCAGGCAGATGGCCCCGTGAATGTTGGAGAACTCACATTCCAGGACCATGTTCGCCTTGATGCTCGGAAGTTGGGTCATGACGTTCTCCATCAAGTCCAGAACCTCGTCAAAAAACAGGGTCAGCGCATCCTCGACGGTCAGCAAGGCGTCTAACGGCCGGGCCAGGCGGTAGGTGAGGAGGCGACTCCGGAAGGCCCGATGTACGAGCTGGAACACGGGGCAGCCGCCACCCTCCATCTCGTCGTCGATGGTCTGAGGCTCGGTGCTAGGTCCTGGGCGGGGCTGGGGCTCGGTGCTGGGCCCTGGCTGTGGCTCGGTGCTCGGTCCTGGTCGCGGCTCCGCGCTGGGCACTTGGCGCGGTCGGGGCTCGGCGCTGGCTCCTTGGCGCAACGACTGGTTGTTGTGAGGAAGAGGAGGAGAGGACAACCTAGGCAGTCGGTCTTGGGTCAGGTCCCTCACAACAGGGCAGTTGTGAGACTGGTGATGGTCGCGGTTGAAGCGGCGAGTAAACCCCTTGTCGCAGTATACGCAGCGGAGCTCGGATGGTTCTTGAGCCAGGTTCCTCACAACAGGGCAGTTGTGAGACTCGTGCTGGTCGCGGTTGAAGCGACGGGTAAACCCGCGGTTGCAGTAGGCGCAACGGAACGTGGGAGGATGGACGGTCCGGACGTGTCGTCTCAGTTCCAGGTCTCGGTCGAAGCGTCCACCGCATCGCTCGCACTCCACGTGGCGATCGGGGCTCGAGGAGGAGGAAGGAGCTGCTGCTGGCATCGCGGAGTGAGCCGCTTGCATGTGGCGGCGCACGTCCTCCAGGCTGGCGAAGATGGCCGGGCACAGTCGGCAGGCATGGTCCGCTCGTTGCGGTTGGGGCTCTGCCGCGGCGTGTGGTCCGTGAACCGTGGCGACGTGGTGGTGGAGGTTGTCGCCTCTTGTGAAGCGCCTACCGCAGACGTGGCAGTCGTGACGTCTGGCGTTGTGGGCGGACTCCACGTGTCGCCTCAGGTTTCCGAGCAGGCTGAAGGCTCGGCCACAGACCTCGCACATGTGTTGGTTGTTCATCTGCAACAACGAATATGATAAGTCTCTTGCATTTACAAATTAGTCGCAACGAGAACACTTCATTGGTAACATAACACATACTTTATGCGTGGTAGACAAGAGTCAAGGTCATGGCAAATTTAATGTTAGTACACGGGTTTCCTCGTTTATTAAATTGGTTTTAGCAAAGAACAGATTATTCAACTTCTATTAACAAGCCAGACCTCTCTTTGCACATTCTGACTTCAAAGTTGCTGAACGATCATACCTTAAATGAGAATCTTACTATAAAGGGGAATGTAATAGTCTTCCACACTACAACTTCTAAGAGCTACATATACTTTTGTTTAACAATCTCGGAATATGGTGCAGTAAAGGCTAGCACAGCACTGAAGTAGAACGTCTACACACACTGAGCTCCAAACGCAAACTGAATGAAGGAAGCGATGACAATCACTTAAGTAACATAGCTACGTACTGTACAGTAGAAGGCGGTGGAACATTTCTCGAAATCGCGGCAATTATCGCTAATGAGTAAACGGCCTGAGGCGGTCCACACTACAACTTATAAGACTACATATACTTACGTTTAACAGATCTCGGAATATGGTGCGGTAAGGACTAGCACAGCACTGAAGTAGAACGTCTACACACACTGGGCTCCAAACACAAACTGAATGAAAAAAACGATGACAATCACTGAAGTAACATAGCTATGTACCGTACAGTAGGCGGTGAAAGCAGTAAACAGTTCTCGGAACCGCTAATGAGTAAACAGGCCCGGACGGTCACGTAGGCATGGAGATGATGCCACGCCAGGGGTAGTGGAGTGGAGGAGGAGTGGAGGGATAGCGGAGTGGAGGAGGAGTGGACAGGCTGGGACAGTCACGTAGGCCCTAGCACGCGCCTTGACACGTGACGCCACGGAGCCGCTCGCAGTTTGGTTTGACCAAGCCGGCATACGACGTGTAGTGAAGTCACATCGAGTTCGGTCAGCAAACAGCCGAGATCCCATAAGGAAAACGCGATTAAAAATTAATAACGGGCTTGATTGATGGTGGATTTTTGGGTTTCCTTCAGCGATGGTTTGCTCGGGTCGACATACAACATGTGGCGAAGTTACATTAAAATCGGATGGTAAACAGCTGAGATCCCATAAGGAAAACGCGTTTAGAAATTAATAACGGGCTTGTTTGATGGTGGATTTTAGGGTTTCCTTCAGCGATGGTTTGCTCAGGCCGCTGCCCGACATGTGGTGAAGTTTCATTCAAATCGGTCGGTAAACAGCTGAGATCCCATAAGGAAAACACGTTTAAAAATTAATAGTGGGCCCGTTTAACAGTGGATTTTCAATTTTCTTTAAGCGATGGTTTTCTTAGGTCACGGCCCGACATGTGGTGAGGTTTCGTCAAAATCGGTCGGTAAACAGCCGAGATCCCACAAGGAAAACGCGTTTAAAAATTAATAGCGGTCTTGTTTAATGGCAGATCTATACAGTTCTTTCGTCATTCGCTTCCTTGGGGATAGGCCTACACTCTGGAAAAAGTCCCGTGGGAATCGGTGGATAAATAGGCTAGTTATTAATTTTCGAAAGTTTTTTCCTCATGTTCAAGGTCATCGTGAAAAGTGCCGCTGGCGACCGGGGGGGGCTGACGTCACGGGGGGGGCTGACGTCACGGGGGGGGGGCGTCGGGGTGGGGGCGTTGGGGGGGCGTCGGGGGGGTCTGACGTCACCGGGGGGGGAGGATTGATCCTCTGAGGATTACTGAGGATTTTACTGCGGCAGGCCCATCTAATGCCCCCTACTCTCGCAGTTGTAGACAGCCATCTGTGGCGTTGTGTTTTAAACGCCACCCAGACAGCTGATCAGCGGTGTCGTTGATTCCTCCAAACGAACCCAAACCGCTGGAAATTATGATCAGCTGTTTACCCCTTCCCCTTGGAGGGGAGGAATAGAGGGGTGGGTGATAAGGTAACGGCGAGGAGGTCATTCGTTCCTTACGTTTTGTGCGGACAGGTCGGTTGAGTAGTGATTCCTCGGGTAGTGGGTACTACTGAGAACTGTGATTACAGGTACGACCTGCGTTTTCTTATATTTAATTAAGTTTAACTGTAGGGCATTTTTTTTATTCTTAATTATTGTTTTAGTCAAATTATCAGTGCCGCATCGCACTTGGGATTAATTAGGAGTTTAACCTTGTGCCGTATTGCACGTTTTAAATTACGTTAACTCCCGATACAGATCACGAGTCTGTACGGGGTGTTTCAAGCATAGAATGGATTAGATTACTTTCGATACTTTTAGCTTTTTGAACAATTTGGATTGGTGTTGTTTAAACCACCAGTTCTGAGCCGACGAGGTGACCTTTCTGCTTGGGTGTCACAGGCACGTCACAACAGGTCTGAACAAACCCATTCCTGGAGAAGTAGTTGGTTGAACTTGGGTTGATATATTAAAAACCTTAGTGGGGATTGGGAGTTGTAATGCGTGAATACGTTAATTGAGTTAAACTTCCACCTTCTAAATTATTTTTTTTATATAAATTTCAATTTGTTTTATTTTGATTGACATTACCTGCAGGTGTGAGTGATGATGATGGTACAGTATCGTTGTGTTTGCTGGTACTGAGTTCACACCTGACTTCAAGTTATATTTTTATTTTTTTATTTAATTAATCTAAATCTGTATCATAACTAAATTTAATTTTAAAGAACCCTGGATAGACCCAGCACGCCAGACTTGAGCGAATCCGCTGGCTAGGTCTGAGACGGCTTTCTCCCGGCTTAAAGAAAAAACTATTTTGTTTCTTTTTTTCGTCACATAGTAGTCAGTACAGTGTTGGCTGTCTGTGAGCTTATCCCAAATTAAATAAATTATTGTTATTATGTTCCTCAAAGAATTCTTTGAGATTATAGTAGGTCCTTATAGTAAATATAAGATATGATTTTAATTTTTTTTATAAAAACTGTTTTATTATTAATGATTTTTAAATTTTCCGGCAAGCAGTTGTGGAGTTTGACCCCCAATGATTAAATAACAACTTACGGGATGTAATAAAAGACGTCTTACAACACTTAAGATATATTTACACTTATACTGATTCACATACAGACGGTAAACATATATAAAAGATGGTACTAGGCTATCGATTTCGACCAGTCATACCGGTCATAATCAGGCCAATGAGAGAACTCCATTGGCCTGATGATGACTGGTGTGACTGGTCGAAATCGATAGCCTAGTACCATCTTTTATATATGTTTACCGTCTGTATGTGAATCAGTATAAGTGTAAATATATCTTAAGTGTTGTAAGACGTCTTTTATTACATCCCGTAAGTAACAACAACACGTAATATGCCAATAAAAAAGTTGTTTAAATAACAACGTATACTGTAGTTTAATAAAGTGAATTAAATAGGGCATTTTTGTAAATGTATGCGTGGATAAATTACTTTAATTTGATTTTGCTTTGTGGAATTTCCTAACATAAACTTTTATGTTAAAAAATATATGTTACTAAATCCCAGTTGAAAATTAAAAACACTATAATTTAGGACCCCCTTTCAAACCTTAAAAAATGTCACTGGCGTGAAATACATAAAAAAGCGTTAATTCTTTTGAGAAGGGTGATAAGGTGGCCTCTAAGTTGTAATTTTTGTTTTAGGCCAGCTAACAGCTAACACATAGCTAAATGTAATTCCTTATTTGTTTAACAAGACTTGTTAACAAAGACTATATTGCTTGTAACTGTTCATTAGAATTACTATAATTAAAGTGAAAGTATTCTTATATTGTTAACATAATCTTTCTTATATTTAACACAATTATAGTTGACCCCAAATTTAAATCACTTATAAAATTAAACGAGAATTAAATGTATTCTAAATACAGTATACATTTTTCAGAGCACATATTCCGTTGTAGTATAATTGATAAGAGGTTAATAATAAGAAAATTGGTTTCCTCTAAGAAACAAGAATTGAAGATAGACTGAAACAATAAGATGAATGTTCTTTGGCATTTAGTGAGTGCAGGTGCTGCAAGATGGCCAAATGTGACGGTTTAGTATAGGTAAAACTATTACATGATGCCAGAAGAAGGGGTGGGGAATCTCTTTTCGGATATATTTAAATTTCTTTTTATAGGAGCTGTTTCCAAATAATGTGATATGTTTATGGATATTAAACTGTAATTAAATACTTTACATAGGTAAACGTTAGTTCACAAAAATTAACATTAAAGGCAATTTGTTTATATTATAAGCTAATATTTTGTATGTACAAAACTCGATATTTATTTAAAAACTGATTGTAACGACAACAATTAAGGCATTTAAATACGGTATCATTCTGATTCTTAGATGGGAATAACGGTTTTCATTTTTATTGTATCACTCAGAGGCTTAAGTATTACCCTAACTGATTATTTTATATAAATATAATTGAGTTTGATATTTTTTATAAAATTTCATTAAATGTACATATTGAAAAAATCTAAATCTAGCTAAAATTAAATTAAAAAAAGTATTTATTTTTTAATGGTATATTTAGGATAATCTTTAGTAAACATAAACATATAACTCACAGATATATCAGATACTCTGCTGTTTCAGATTAAAAATAAAATACTTTTTAATGTTCAATTGCTATTTGTTGTGTTTGAAGGTTTAGTGTAAATAAATGCATACTGAACATCGGTTTACAGAAGGATACCTTCGGTTTATTTAGGATACCTGACTGAAGATTGCGACACGCTAATCACAATAACAACAAATTTGGACAATTTTAATTAGGTGTTTACTAGGAAAATAGGTACTTATAACTAACTCTTAATGATAAAACCTTAATTCACCATATTAACATGTATTCATATGTTTTTACATGATAGATATTTTCTATGAATTTCTGCAACATCACAACATTATATTTCATGTGGGATTGCATTACTCCACTATCACATATTTATATCAAAGTCGTAATGAAAACTGTGGTTTAAAATAAATGGTTGTAACAATAACTAGAAACACCATTCTGGATGGGACGAGTGCAATACACCTCAGGCAAGTCTGAATTGTCATGTAGAGATATGTAGGAACTATAACCTGATGAAGTTACCCCTTTGGTTTCATAACAATGCAAATAAAAAAAGTATTGCTGAACACATGATGGGAGGGAGGTTACAGACAAATAATAAGATAAATCCTACGTAAAATAAACTCAGTAGCATGCATAATAAAGAACCTTCATAAAATCTACTCGTTTTATTGAATTTGAGGAAATAACAGTATTTTATAAACAAAAATATATCAGAAAACTGACACATTTTCTTCCTTTTAGCCCAATTGTAATAAATAAATTCCTCTGTAATAAATGGAAATGATAAAGTATGGTAGCATGTACCGTACCTATAGAAAATCTTCTAGTAAACTAACTTAGACTACCCAAATCCCTCCATTAGATTCATTAAAGAATTATCTACTATTACTCAGTGGTTATAAGAGAGAAACTCCACTCCTCCCCCCAGGGTTAGTTAAGTGGCAAGATATTCCTAGTATCCTCTATTGGTAAATGTTAACTTAACCTGTTTTTCTAAAACACCTAACAAACAAAATTAAATTATTACAAACACGAATAAGTTTAAAAAGTACTTAAAGATTTCTTGGTAGATAAAACTTTATACTCTTTAGAAGATTACTTTCCTTCTCCTCTGAATTTTGGAGTTTTAATTTACGTTTTTTCTCTGTAAAATATAAAAATATACTGATGTTTAGTTATTTTATTTTTAGTAGGTAGGCCTACTTATTAGTTGTTCACAAAATTGTAAAGATTCTTAGCCTAAGTTACAAAAATTGTATAGTATTGACACTATTCAATTGTATACTATGTATATTTGATGAATAAAGATTATTGAATTTGAATCTGAACCTGCATACCTAGTTTTAGTTAATTTGACCAGTAAATAACAGAGGAATGATAAAATTGTTAACTACCCATAACAATAACTTTAGACAATGTACTGTGTTTACCGCTAAATGAAAATTTCCATTTCCTCTACAACCATTAGTCGTAGAATAATAATTCAAAAACTGGTTTATTTTTTTGAGCTTATTTTATTGGTGATAAGTCAAGTTTATTAAACATTTTAATTTTACACAGTGTTTATTATTTTTATTTATTAAACTAAATGTGATCCCACATTTTTCCAAAAATGTGGGTGGGGTCATTTTGTTAAAGACCTAAAGCACTATAAAGCATGGAATTTTAATTTAAATCATTAGAGCCATTTTTGAGAAATTTGGATTTGATATGTGTTTTTAGTGATTTTGGGGGGATAACTGCCCTTCAGAATAATTTTTTTAAATAAAAATATGTATGTAGATACCGTGCATATTAGTACTTACATACCAAATTTTATCAAAATCGCGCCATTGGTGTGGTCTCTAGGTCTTTAATCATCCATATAGTTTGACAGACAGACAGACATCACCTCAAAAACAGCTTTTTGGTTCAGGGAGCACCAAAACCAATATTTATACAAATAACTCAAATTCAAATTTTGTTTACAAAAATAATACTTCCTCCATATAGCCTACTTTGTATTGGAGGAGAAAGAAATAATCAGAAAGTGTAAATTATTCTAAGCGCCTTCTGTTATTTGTACGAATGACACAATCAACATGAAAAGTTATCAGAGTGGGCCTGGATCTTACCATGTCATCTTATGATAAAATTAATCCCTAAGGTTGATTCAGAAATATTAGTGTGTACTCAGTGAACTTCCAATGTGTACCTTACTACTAGATGAAGCAACTTACCAAGCTAAAAGTATATTCATAATAAGCAAGATATAACATATAATTTTACCTATAAAAATAGCATTAGACTGAGTGCGCAGGTTGCTGCAACAGCTAGGGACTACAACAAAGGGAGTTTCGCAAATATCAATGGCCATATAAAGCCAAATACTGTAGACTCCCAGAAATCCGGACTATAGTTTTATAATTTTATGTTCATAAATAATAACATATAAAATTATACAGGTGATCCAGGAAGGAATGCACTTTTAGTTTAGGGTAAGAGAGATAAGATACAGTAATAAGTTCATCAGACTTTAGTAGCCATGCCCGTGGAAAACCACTTGCCATGGATCGCTGGACTAGTGAGCAGCGTGCCTTCTGTGTATGAGAGTTTTACAAAATCACTTATTATGTGAATGTTTGCCATTATTTCTGCGCTCATTTTATACTTCATAATCTCAATCAATCACTGTCTGTTAACATAATTAAATGTTGGGTGCAAAAATTTGAAGTAACATGATAGACTATGAACCTTCGTCCCACTGGTTGTAGGAGAGATGTACAGTCTGGAGGAACATTAAACAGTCACGCATGTTCGAAATTCTCTGCTGTGGGAGATCATCCTCATCCATTAGAAATTTCAGGAACATAATTCTTAGTGATGAAGCCCATTTCTACCTTGACGGATACGTGAATTAGCAAACCTGCCGTTTTTGCGAAGCAGAAAATGTAAGGGAGAAGCACCAATAACCTGTACATTCTCCAGAGGTTACTGTGTGTGTGGGAATGACTGAAACAGGCATCATAACATCCTATTTCTTTGGGGATGACAATGGAAACACTCACCCTCTATAATGCATTGCAATGATTAATAGTCATGTATTAATGCAGAATTTACCTCAGTTTAACAGAAGGAAAATTTGCCTACAGCAGGATGGAGCCACTAGTCATTCAGCATCAATAATCTTTATTCATTTTGTAAATACTTACATGAATGGTGCCAACATATTTACAATGTCAAAATAAAATAGACTTGATAGGCTATTTACTAACAAACTCTGTAAATATGTATAGTAATTGTATTTTTGTTAAAGTACAATCTTAAATAAATATTAGATAAAAACATTAAAATTCAAAGTAAATGAAAGAACATACATAATGACGAAAATATCAAGGGCTACATTAAGTTTTTTTTTAATATTATACTTAGATGTATATTTCATTTCACTAACTTAAAAAATAACTCTTCCAGTGAATAGCAACTTTTCTGCAAAAGATAATTTTTAAACTATGCTTCTAAAACACTTTTGTCTATGTTGCTTCTTAAATTGGATAGTATTTGGTTCAACAATTTTGACCCTCATTTGAGATGATTTTTGTGTATAAAATTCAAGGTTATGTTGTGCAATGTTTATTCCATCAATTTTCCTAGTAAAATGTTAATGAACAACTCTACAAAAATCAAAATTATGAAGCTGACCTTTCACACAAATAATCCAGTCAAGAATAAACTGGTCATAAACAGTCATAAACAGTTAGGATGTTTAATTTATAAAATTGTTCTTTTAATTATGTGCACTTCTAAATTTAACATAATTTGTAAATCTCTTTTTTAAAGTCTCAGAATGTTGTCAAGATTTTTCTTTGATGTTTTCCATAAATTTGCCAACCCATAAGATAATGTGAATCTATATTTGCAAACTAGATGGATTTTAAAATTTCCAGTTTATATAAAAATGGTATGCTTCTTAAAATATATAAACCTGAAAAAATCTTATTTGCTACATTTTGTACATGCAAATCCCAGCTAAGATGGCTATCCGCTTTTAGCCCTAGAAACATTGTGGGGCTGATTGTTACAACTTGTTTTCATCTATTGTAATAGTCATGTCTTTGTTTTATACAGCCGAAATAAACCATCTGGTTGGTTTTATCCATATTCAAGAATTGGCTGTTATTTTAAAAATACAAGTGGCTATTTTTTAACTGCTCCTAACTCGCCAATTCAAGATCCTGGTAGTTTTTAGATGACATCAGATTGGAATCGTCTGCATCAAGACTAATTTACCTGTGCTACTATTTATATTCTGTAATATTGAGGGTATTTCTTGGACATAACATAAAAACAGCAAAGGCCCAAGAATGGACCCTTGAAGGACCCCGTAATTGTCACAGTTTTTGATTTATATTTTGTCGCTTGATTACCTTTTGTAGCCGTAAAATCCATGAAAATCCCAACTACTTTATCTCCTTTATCGACTGAATCTCCAACAGAACTGTAGTAACAAATTTGCCTTTTCAAAAACCATGATGTTGCTCATCAAACAATTTATTGTTTTGCAAGTGATCCACTAACCGGTTATACATAACTCTCTCATAGATTTTTAATATGGAAGGCAACAAGGACACAGGACAATAATTGCTGATTTCAGATTTTCCACTTTTCTTAAAAATAGGTATTACCCTAGAAATCTTCAAACTATCAGGAAAATTCCGAGTCACCAAAGAGCAGTTAATTAGATAAACTAATGGTTTTAACAGAGACCCTCTCACAAACTTTATTAGTTTCAGAGGAATTTCATCATGACCGCTAGACAATTTGTTTTTTAAACATAAGATAACTCTCCTAACTTCTTCTTCTGTAACTGGATGACATCTAAAATGTTTTGTTATTACACTATGAGAAGGATTACCATTCATGTTGGTTGATGATTGTAAGTTTATTGGTGTTGCTGTAATAACAGAAATATTCTTTTTAATATTCTTCAACCAATTTGAAATCTTGCCTGTCTCTCTATTTATTATTTCTCATGTTTTTTTTACAAATATTTTCTGACTTTTTAATTTCTTAATCATAAAACGACTTTTTGGCCTTAGTCAACTTAGGCTACTTTTATAGTTTTTGTTTCAAAATTTACAGTAATTTAACAATTATCATCACCAGTAAATTTGCCTGCTTTGTAAACTCAACAATTTAATTTTGTTCTCCTATTAATTCTGAATTCATCCAATTACAGTATTTTGTTCAACATATTTTTGTATTTTTTTTTAGGGAAAACCATGTTAAAATTATATTGAAAAATACTGCCAAATATACAGAGAACTTATCATCTACATTAGCTATATACAAAGGTAGCCATTATTAATTTGACAAAAGTCTGTTAAAACTCTCATATTTCTTTCAGAAAAATCTCTACACTCAGCATACTGGTATTTTGTTCCTGACTTTAGTGCTGATAGTAACTTTACTCTTAAAATCTGCCCATCGTGGTCTGAAAGCGCAGTGATAACTCCAGTTACATTTATTATTGATTTATTTAAATTAGTCACAACGTTAATGAGCAGTAAACTCCATGACACAGCAGTCATGGGTTCCTGTTTTCTGGGAAGGAATTTCCAGATTTGGTGACAATAACTATCCTTCAAGAAGCCAGACCTTACTACACTTACTTCTTGTTGTGGAGTTATCTCAAAACTCGAGTTTACATTAATCCCCCGCTACCCTCATTGCCTCATTCAGCTTAAGGAGTGTATCAGCGAGGAAATCAAAGCCATCTCACCAGACCTCTCTCTGCTGTTGAGTGTTCGCAAATGTAAGGTTACGTTTGGCCTACATCCGGAAGGCGTGATCTTCCACAAATAATTTCCCTGAAGTGTATTATCAGGGAATCACATGACAAATTTGTGAGTAAAGCAATTGTTTGATCTTCTTTGTTTTAAAAATGCATTTCTTTCTGGGATGCCGTGTATTTACTCTCCATGAAAATAACATTGGAAAATATATGTACTGTGTTTAGCACCTTAACATCCCTGAATTTAGCCAAATTGATTGGAAGTGATAAACTCACAGGTTATAGTAAGTTTACTGTAAACAAATTAAATATTTACTCTCCATAAAATAAATATACAGGATGAACAACTTAACTGTGCCACCATTGGCATCTCAGAAACTATTAGCTTCAGAGAAAACCTTAAATGGGGGACTTCCCATATTTGTTATGACAATCAAAAATATCTATTCCATTTTTTTTTTTTTTTTTTTTTGTAAATTGCCGCCATTTTCTAATATGGCGGCCAATGTTATAATCTGATATTGAGCACTGTATTTCATGATGTTTTTAGAATCTACATGCAATTGTAAGCCTTTTTTATTCCAGACATTTTTTCCAAAACCAACTCGTTTAGGATCTACAGCATGTTAAACCTCGGAAAAGCTGGCCCGTCTTGTCATTAAGCGATTTACACGTAATAAAGTCGATCATCTGACTTAAGAATAATATTAATCCAGTTGATATTTTAAAACTAATTGATAAAAAAACTTACTTATAATTATTTAGCTAATTACAATTCATTTGGTTAAAAAAATAATAGTAACATTGCACTACATAATTAACAATAAAAATTATATCTTTGAAAATATTTGCAATAGGTAACGGCTTATGACTGAAGTACATGTTCAAAGTGTCTACCATCGTAATAAATGCACGCATGAGCCCTTAAGTTTTTTTGCATAGTTTAATTTTAAACATTCATGTATTTTTATGAAACTTGGTGTAATGTAATGTGCTTTATGTGGTAGTGAGAAAAATATACATGCATAGGAAATTCGCTGCCAGGGGGGTATTTCTCCATGTGATGAACAACTTTTTTTTATCATACTGCCCATATAAGCCTTCGTTAGTTGAACATTTTGACCAAAGATTAGGTGATTTGTATAGTTTTGGTAGTTTTGTAGTTAACTTTACAATATTCACATTTCTTTTATTTACAAACAATCAAAGAGTCAGGAATATCGACATGCATTTTGTCCACGTGTTTGTTATCTTTGAAATACACAAACGTGAAAAGGAACAATAACAATTTTTGAGGTTAGTGCACTGAAAAATTCCACAGGTGACATTTCAGTGCTCTATTTTAAGGTACTGTATCAGAAAAATATGATTTTACGGATTAATTATAGACCCAAAATCAGCTGCTTTTTGTGCAGTATAATAAAAACTACTATTTCATTACACTTTGCCGAAAGTAGCTATTTTCGATATCGATATCGGCTTTGAGGCTCGAAAGTTATATTTTTCCACCTTAGTGCCGGTCTTCCCTGGTGATTTTTTCCGCTTTTTATTATTTATTCTGTCCGACTTGATTTCCAAACTGTATCAGACTTATTTATATAAAACTCTAATACATTTCATATTACTTGTTTTCTAAATACTTCTGATGAATATATATCTAAATCAATTATGCTAGAGGTTATTGGCAATTTTCTGGCAGCTTCACACAAGTAATGTAATTTTGCAAATATGACAATAGCTTGCAAATATATTTTTGTTCGACTTGTTATTTATGCATATTTGTTATATTCTTCGTTGTTATTCATTGTTAAAATTGTCTCTTTACCAATTAGTGTTGTCAGTTTGTAATTTAAGAGACGTAATTTCATCACAAAGCTTTTAAATCCATAGTCTGGCTTTGTAACTAATCATAGATTATTCAATTTGTTATTCCTTAACTTCCTTTCAAAATTTGTTTACAGTCGTTAACGTCCACAAAAAAGTCCTTTTATTCATTCAGAAAAATTGCCTCCCCTCAATGAATGTCTGGATCCGCCACTGCAGCTTCTGCGTCATGAACCTTATGTTAAAACTAAACTCCAACTGTAAGTTAATACCAATCGGGCTTGAAACAGTTATATTTTTTGCAGGCCTGCCATGAATCGCAAATGTCATGAGCAATAAATTCACTATTTTTAGCATGTAAATACATGTAATAAAACTAAAATAATTACATTTTAAAAGAATAATTGTATATGAGAGGGCTACGCGACCGAGACCAATGTATCTGAACAAATAAAATTATAATATATGATATAATCGTATCGTAATGGTGCTAGCCCATCCGCCTATTAGACTTGGGTTTATAAAGCATTATGGAACTAAAAGTATTTAGGATTGAAATGCCGAATTTCAAAATTCTGCGGCTAATACGATATGTATTATTACTTGGTTATACAGAGAACACTACAAATTAAGTTTGTGTACCGTATTTATTGTACAATCCAGTTGTTATATGATGGTATAAAATATAAATTTTATAAATAGTACATTTTATTTGAGTTAAAACTATTTTCCCTCTTATTTTTAAACATTGATAACTATTAAAATACGAACGTCTACTTATGTAGATAACCTAGGACATAGGAGGGACTGTTTTGCCACATTTATCGATGTTATCAACAGGTTAAAGGTCGGTGATAGAAGATTGTTTATGAAACACAATCAGCAGTTTTAATAAGTATGTAACTATGTACGGTAGTGAAATTAGGTTTTCCACTACACTACTATGAGTTCAGCTGTTTTCGTTATGTGTTTACAACCTGCGAAACATCATATTTTCAACAGCTGTCTATTGTTTACTACCGAAAGTAACATTGTTTACAACCGAAAATTTTCCACTGTCAACAATAATAACCTAAACACATTCTTGCTATCGTTTCACCAACTGAAATGGAAGTGCCTGTTCCCTCGTCATTGAAAAGAAGAGCGGAGGAAGTGATTCATGATCTTCCTAAAAAATCAAAGGAGAGATATAATGTAGAGTAATATTTTGAATGTAATGAATAAAATTCCTAATAAAGGAATATCTATTTATAATAACAAAAACTGTACAATTAATGTGAATTTTCAATTAAAATAGTAGACCTGGTTTTAAAACATGTTTCTAATTTAATAAACAGTTAACATTCCTACAATGAGTTTTTATTCCGTAGTGTAGTGAAAAGTATCGTTCAAAACACGAGCGAAAGTGTTTTGCATATTCTCGACCATATTTGAAGTGCTCGATAAATCTCGCACTTCAAACATATGGTCTCGAACATGCAAAACCCCACTTTCCACTCTTGTTATGAAATATACTATTTAAGAAGGCCATTATAAAATTATGTTCCTTTTCAAATTTTTTGTTAAAAAAATGCTTCTTCATGTATGAAATTCCACTAGCCCCAGATACTACAGTCATATCTTTGGGGGGTCGAACTTGTCCTGAATTATTGCGCGTTTTCACAACTGTACTAGATTTCATTACAACAGTCCTTAATTCCGAAATATATGTTATAAAAGATTCACACATGTTATGTATATGCTACTAAGTGGAATTTTTGACATCTGGTGTCCTAAGAACAAAAAAACTTTTCCAATTTTGGGCCTAAGTATTTTTTTTTTTATATGCAATTACGGTGCCGACGACAAACCTTCTTTATTGTGGCAATATTCTCTGAAACTAATACCATAAGACTATGAATCTGTGTTTTTTATATTTTTTAGCGAATTTCCCCTATAGGGAAAAAACTATTACGGTAGGTGGGTGGCATGATAAGACTTAAGCCCGATACCATGATAACTTTTCGTTTTGAGGCCCCCAGATACCAAAAACACCTTTCGTTCAAATTTTGTTTATATATATATATATATATATATATATATATATATATATATATATATATAAATGTCCGTAAGCAAGATAACTCTCGTAAAAAATGTCCGATCTTGATCAAATTTGGTACAGACGTGTAAAGTAGCATTCATTTGAACGAGTTCGAACTCCAGATGGATCGGACCATCCGAAGGGATATTTTTTTAGGGGGGGGGGGGTTTGTACCCCAAAAACGGTTTTTTGGGGTTTTCACATGTCATTTTTATTTTAAACAAATTTTGCACCATTGGATTCACCTCTAAACAACAAACACTTTGGTGTTTTTATCATTGCTCTACGTCAATTGGTTACCGAGATATTGAAAGTGCTAAACATAGTACGTTGTCTAATGTTATTCTGAGAAAAAGAACAAATATGTTATATCTCGCTTATTTATGAACATACACTGACAAAACTTGGTATTTGGCTTCATATGGTTGTGATTTATTGTTGTTTCCACAGAAAACTAATTTTTTGCCGAAGAATCCTGTAGCAGCAAACCTGGGTACTCAGCCTAAGCCCCCATGTTATTCTCATGGAGGATAATTAAAACCTTATAAATCGTTTATTTATGAATGTATATGGATGAAACTTGGTATGTAACTTCACTTAGTTGAGTTCTATTGATATTTGCACAAAAACCCATTATTTTGCGTTCCTTTTTGTAGCAAACCTGCGTACTCATCCCAAATGTTATTCTTATGGAGAATAATAAATATTTTAAATATCGCTTATTTGTGAATATATTTCTTATGAATCCTGGTAAGTGGCTTAATGTGTTAAGGACTGTATATATTCATTGGAAATTCGCTGAGTACGCATGTTTGCTGCGACGGGAGTATTTTAATCACATGTAGTTTAATTCAAATTAATAAAAACAACAGATTTTGCGCTAGTAGTTTTTATGTAACAATTAAGACATTTTTTTATAAAACTTCAAGTCAAGCTAGCTTAGCTAATTTATTGTTGAAAAACTCCAATCTGTAGAAGGTATTTTGAATTAAAATAAAACACTTTAACTCACTTTTGATATTGTTTACAACATGTTTGACTTTTTGAGTCTGTTAGTAACTGAAAGACTTTCTGCCTACACAGCCTGTTCTAATTTGTGTTAATACTGTTTTACCTCAAGGGGCATATGGTAACAAGTTATACATGGCTTGTTTTACGTCTGTTGAGACAGTTTAAATTTGCATAAAATCTTAAATACATTTGTATAAACTATATAGTTGACTGGATCTTAGAAGGCGGGGTTATATCAACCAAGTACAATAAGAGATAATGCCAAGAATATAACAAATGTGTTATTCCAGCGATTTATAACACCAAACAGATTTTCTTTCGTTCTTATATGCGAACAAACAAGCAGCCGAGTTCTCACTCTCTCCTTTGGAGGGTGAGAGTTGGGGGCCGTTACGGTGATGCCTCTGTTGACAAGCTATTCCGCCTAGAGGTCAGGCCAGTCGCTGTTCACTCACACAAATGCAGAGCCCCGGATGCTCACTCACACTCACGCAGAATCCTCCCCTCAACTACCTCCAACCCCCAACTTCCCCAAGTGGTCAAACCACTTTCACTCAGCTGGGCTTGCTACCCGCCGGTAGACGGACTGAAGATCCCCGGGTTAAATTTCACCTGGGAATTGTTTACCTGTTTTGGTGAGGCTTGACTGGGGATCCCAGCACTAATGAGGGTTTGAGTGTGGACCTTCAGTCAAGCCCCGCTCTTGGGATCGTCATCGAGTTTGATGAGGGTTGACAAGGTACCAATACAATCTTGGGTCACATACATTTTTTCTGTAATTTAAAATTAATTATTAACTAATGGCTGTAGTCCCTATACCGTATTTCACTAAAAACAATTTTAAAAAACGCAATTCAATCTCCATTATTTCCTTATGTAGGTAGTTTGCTCTTTTTAAATGGAGTTATGACAGATTTCCCTTTATATTTTCATAGACATAAATAATATATCCTACTAACTGATATTGTAAATGTGAAAGGTTGGATGCGTATTGTAATAAGCCAAAATTTGAGGGATAAAAAAAATTTATAATAAAAGGAGTATTAAAGTTAGTAGTGTGCATTTGAGGCTGCTGGGGCGGAAGTGACGTCATCCGGTCACGTGACCGGATGCGCTGAGTCATTAAACACGTCATCTGAGCCTCAGCCAGTGATGTAGGCGGTTTTGTGACGTAATGAGGGAAAGGTTAAAGTTCAAGGTCACTGGGAGGTAATTTTAAAAAAGTACTACCTCGCACGCGTAAAATCCGATTGTGATTCGATAGTTTTCATTCGATAAAAATATCGAATAAAAAAATCGAATGAAGCAATCGAATGATACGAGTGCGAGGTAGTACTATTTCATTTATTACTTTAATGTTTACATTTCTTTTTATTTACAATAAGTTATGTTTACAATAATTTATGTTTACAATAGTTCACCGTTGTTTGTCGTCATCGATGTTGTTGATCCGGAGTCGCGGCCGTCAGACGCAGTTTTCAAGTGCTGCGCTTGTTTGTCCAATCGGTCCATCCCGACTGTGTGTTCCTCGCCTATTTATGTGACCGCAGGGAACACACAGTCGGGACGAGCAGCTCGATGTTCACCGGTCGAGAGCTGGAGGTGTACTGGCTATTCACAAGCTAGCGTTGTAATCGTACTAAATGGTGGGGGTAAGTGTGGTGGGGCGGAGCAGATGGCGGACGGCAGATGGCAGGCGGCAGATGGTAGGCGGCAGGTGGCAAGTGCGCGGCAGATGGTTGCTACTCCATTCGCCGCCAAAGTAATGCAAGCCGTCGCCGTAATTCTTGTATTTTATCTTGACGGTTCATTTGATATGTTTTACATCTACATATGCAATAGCTGAAACACCTGCACTTACGACAAGCTTTCCCGTCAACTTGATCGCCTGGTATTTTAAAACATTGCAACTCGCAACAATATGTCTTCAAATTGTTATCGAAAAATAAATTGTTCATCGGTGGCACTGACATGTTAGCTGCAGCGTGTGTTAGACAAGACTGAGACTAACTTCACTGCTCCCTCTCTTTTATACCCCTTCATAAGTTAACCCTGAATGAAAGTTCAAGGTCATCCATTTGAATTTTAAAAAAAAGCAACACAGCAGTATATAAAATAATATACTGCTATGTTGCTGTTTATTTTTTTTTTTGTTTTTTTTATGTTATTCTTTCTTTATTAAACAAACATTTTACAATACAATAAGCTTAAGTCTAACATTGATGACTAGAAATACAAACAGAGAAAAACAAATAGAGACATTATGTACAATGATGCATGATGTGCAGAGTGAGTTCCGTCGAGTTGTTGCCGCTTACACCGTGTGATACCAAATACAACGTCCCCGGTTGAATATCTCGCAAGTCTTCATTTTGTAGCAGTTGAACAAATCGTTTTGGAAGAAATACTTGAAACTTCGGCTCATCTCCTGGAGTCATAGGTCCTTCGCACAATGATACTAGAATTGCTTCTCCATGTGTGGTTTCCACTTTCTTGATGCTATGAATAATGTAATGTCTTCGTTCTTTTAGTTCTGAACATTTTTTAGTTAGCAGAAGGTTTGATTTTGAGTGAGTGTTGAATTGATCAACCAATGTTTGTAGATATTGTTGTGATGCCATCTTCGTCGGTGGTGGTGTCTTCTGTGATGTTGCCTCTTCGGAGTCTCGAATAATACTCGTGCTGAAGCGGTGTTGTCTCCTCGTATTTATAGGCCCCGCTACCCCCACCACATTTCTGTTCTCCGCTACCCCCACCACATTCCTGCGTTTGTTTCAAGTAAGCAGCCAAACGATATGCGTTGTACAATGCACAGTTTGTTTGACCGTGTTTAAGATCTTTTGCAGCGACACAAATATTACTGAGATTAATGTTAAAGTCCTTACTGATAGTTATATCGAAAACATTACCGTGCGTATACTTTTGTATCCAGTTCTTTTTTTCTAATCCTCTTGTGTATATATGTGAATATTGTTTGCAAAAGTTAAACATAATACTGTGCAGATTACTGTAGCTTATAAATCCTTCATACCAATGTATGTGATGAAAGTAGTTTGTTATCCATTTGTTTGTACTTTTTGCTTTGGTGTTAAGTTTGTTAAAAGAAAAAGGAGCTTCAAACGTGAATGGGTAGGCTACAAATGTAAGCAAGTCTAAAATTACTAATTCCTTGATAATAAACCTGTCGTCATTATTTCGAAATGCTTGAAATTCTATTACACAAGGCTTTACACTCACTTCTTCATCCCCTCCGCTCATCATGGCACCTAGCGATCAACTAAACTGTTTTCCACACCACGGTAGGTTAAATACCAGGCCGTACAGTTGCAGGCGCGTTGGTGTATATTTAACGTGGGCACCGTCCCCAATAGGCCTACCCCACGTGTGTTCTTCTTTACTAAGTCAAACTTTAGTCTTTTTTAACTTCTTCTTCATGTGTTTCGTTTTCTTCTTCTTCTTGTTTCTCCGTTTCTTCTTCCTGTGTTGTTTCTTCTGTAGCTTCTGTAGCGATTTCTACAAGTGGTTCAAAATCCTTTAACTTTCTCCACATGCAAACTTCATGAGGTATTCTATTAAAAATAGATGTATCCACAGGTCCGTACACGATGGTGCTATCAGGTTGTTTTTCCAAAGTATCGACCAAATATTCTTTAATAATAGCGCTTGCAAATACCAACTGTCTCATGTACCTTGTAATAGGTTCTGTTGCGTAGTTTAAAACGTAGAATTCTTCACGTGACAGTAGAATCTTATTTTCATGTTGAGTCAAGTCTCTAATTCGCACTTGTAGTTGTCCGCGATGTTTAACAATATCGATTTCATTGTCACAATCCAAAAGTCGAATATGTGTTTTCCTTCCACACAAACTGTTAGTTAAATAACATTCTATTAAATGTACGTGTTTCAAAAATGACTCCCAAGCATTTTGCGAAAATAAAACCTTTTTTGTTCCATGGTGTAGTATTACTGTAGGGGAATAATCCAATGATTTCATCAATCCAACTGATACACTTTTACTGATGCATGCTGAGATGGGGTAAAAGATTCGCAGAAAAACTTCAGTTAAAATGTGAGGAGGAATATTTTCTTCAACTTTCTTCTTCCTCTTTGGTACTACCTTTGATGGGTCCGCATTAATTTCCTCCTCTCTATCTCTTTTACCAAACTTTAAAAATGCAGTTATTTCCTTGATGATTTCTGCTTCACTAGTATTATCACGTTCCAATAACGGTGCTACCTCTGCATCACCTTGTACAACAGATGGAGAACTCATTTTGTAGAAGATGTTACCCATGCGCCGATAGACGATCAACTGAAGACCTGCATTGCTGCTCCGCTATTTATAGGTTAGCGACAGTGGCGGTGCCGGTGGTGGTACAACGTTTTACAATACTGTCTTTACAATACCGGTCAACGGTGTGTATGTAACAATTTTATCGTGCAAAATTAAACAATACGCAGATGTATTTGCAGGTACGTTTTCTTGAAATTCCATTTCTATTTTTATATCAATACTAGACGATTTTACAGATTCATTTTGTTTGGAACAATCAATTACAACAATCGGAGCTTTCGATTCAAACTAAACGGGAGATAGTAAAGGTGTATTTGTTTTGCCGTAATATGAATTTTGGAACCTAGCGTACATGTCGTATAAAACACTGTATCTTTTCTTATCAAAAGAAATATTAAAGTTGTCGTAGGGAAAGAATTGTGAATTCAGGAACACTTTACAGTTTGTTAATTTACAATGGTCAAATTCACCAGCATTTTCAGTTATTATACTTTTCTTCTTCGTTTGTAATCCAAATATTACATATCTCGCTTTTTCCAAATGAGTAGAAGTTTTTACAGTCCATGTATGCCGTTGTGTTGTAGGTAAAACGGGGTATTCATGAAACTCCCAGCTTCTGAATGGCATTACAATGTCTCGATCTGATTTTAACTTTCTTAATAATGTAATCCTGTGTTCATCATTTAGTCGCACATGTGGTACTCTCCAAACAATCTTGTCTAATGTTAATTTCCAGTCTAAATTGGCATCAGTTGTTCCAGTAGCTGCTTTAATAATATCTTTATCGTTTGATGATCTTAATAAAACTAGTTCTTGTTTTACATTTATTATAATTCTTCTGTAGTCTTCAGCAAATCCTAGGAGTAATCTTAAAGGTACGTAGAAATCAAAGTTTCCCGAAGAGTCAGGAGCGATAGTACTTTTGTCTGGTGCAACCCATCCTGCAACAGCTAACAGATTCTTCTCATTTGGTGTTAAAGACGCTAATCCTTTCAATGTACTGGAAATTCCAAACTTTTTTGTTGAATCGACTGTAACTCCTGAAATTTCATATCTAATCTCGTCAAACAAAAATGCCATAGGATTATTTATGAACGAAACAGTGGTTCCAGCAGTACCATCATTTTTTGTTACTTTTCCTTCAATATATAAATAACTTTCGCATGGAAGAGTATAAATGTCTTGTTGTTGTATAGGAATCCTAATTTCATCGTTATTGTTTAATTTGGACGAAGCGTAAGGGTTGTGCGTGTGATATTCCTTTTCCCATAAGGTCTCGTCGAATGTTGGACCCTGCGCTATATCCAGTATATCCATTGTTAATGACCTTTAATCCAATTTCTTCTAGAAAACGAATGTTGTCACTTGTTAATCCTTCTACAGCTGATGAGCTACTGACCTCTTTGCTTGTTGGCTCTCTCTTTTTAAATGATAACCCCATTGTCTAAGTGGATGATTTTATATGTATTCTTACAGTAATAGCTTCTCCTCTAAAGTCAATAAGGTTTCCGTCTTGATCCACTATGTTCAGCACGATGTCTGAAATGAAACTGGTGTTTAACGGTAGGTACACAAGGTTTTGAGGCTTTTCTACTATCTTGAAACCCGGTGCAACTGATGGGTAGAATGTGTGTAATATATGACGATTCTCTCCATCTCTGTAGGATCCTTGTATAATGTTACATGTAATGTCTATGCTATTAACTTTGATGATCGTCACAGTTTTATTCCCAGAATGAGTTTTATTAGGTTCTAATACTTTTGTTTCCTTAGAAAACCCCAATAAACTACCAATTGAATGTTCTTGACTAAAATCAATATAATACTTAGACGTAATTTCGGCTTTCATTGTATTGTTATTGCCTTTTATCGTTATATTTTCTTTTCCCATATGTTTTTGTATAACTTCATTTATATTATCAATTTCATAAGCTCCTGTTGGTAAACTGAATTCTTCCAAAGCTGAATACTTTCCTTTATCATCTTTTGTCTTGTAATAATGTATTTTGTTATTAATTCCTTCACTAACGTTTGGAATAGAGTTATATGTTGTTAAATCCAATAATGCGGCTTCCCATAGTCTTCCTTTTTGCAAACGTAGCGCTGGAAACAGAATACTGCGCAAAGTACATGAGTTACCGGTTAATGACACTGTATACGAGGACATCTTAAAGTTGACTAACACTTTTAGCTAAAAAGTCTAAACATAAATGACCGCAAATGGATGTATCATCAGGTTGTTTTCTTGTATGATTGTAAAAAACATGTTCTGCCGCACGAAAGTATTGTTGAAGTTCTTTCGGTGGTGGAAGGTCTCCAAAACTGTCGAAATAATAAATGGTTTTACCAAGTTTCTTGTAACACACCCAATGAGTGCCTAATCCTTCACTATTATCCAAATTTACAATACCAGTCTCATTTTTCCACATTTTAACCGGTAACTCATCTTTCATAAATACTCCTCTAAAAAATGGGATTTTCAAACAAGAAGCATATGTAATCAGTTCTTCATTGGTCAATTCTTTGTTTTTAATTATTAATTGCTCTTTCTTATTTAATACACACGATACGGTCTTAGGTATAATCCTCCTCCCTTTTTTATCATTGACCATATTGTTGGTTTCTTTTTAGCTTTACCACTGGTAGATCGACGTTTTCTTCTGATATTACCTCCTTGTTTTTAGCGGGTTTTTTCCCACGCCTTCTTCTCTTTCCTCCTCCAAACGTAGTTTTTGCTTTCATTGCTGCTGTTACTGCTAAAGACGCTGCTTTTTCACCAATACTCGCGTCACTAGATTTTACTCTTTGCCAAGCTCTCTCAGCAAGTGCTTTATCCGCTATTGATCTATTTTTAGTATCACCAAATTTGGAATACGCTATATCGTGCTGTTTACAAGCCAGATCGAGCTTATTTATTCCAGGATCTCCTCTAGCAAGACGTTTCTCTAATTTGGTTCCAGGACCACAATATTGATATCCTCCAGGTAAATGTAATTCCACAGGTAATAAATCAATCGCCTTGTTAACTATAGCTCCAACCGGTTTACTCAATAGAGAAAATGCTGTTGATGCAATTCCCCTTCCTCTCTGTAATCTCTCTCGATTATGACTGATGCGTTTAACCCTCGACATGACTATTTATAGCAAAACTTACAATCAGTAGGTGCACTCTATAAATGTTTTACAATGAATGTAATATCAGTTTTGGTTTCTTGTATTATATACTGTTTAAAATCCATTTATTATATCGAAATGGATTTATTAATTAAATGTAGACATATTAAATAAAAGTAGTAAAAATAGAAATAAGGTAGAAGATGTTCCAGATGTTTCTCCGCTGGTGATGGTATCGTTGTCTTCGGTAAAATGAATAAACTTTAAATAGTTGTCATGTTCCCTTAGAAACTTGCCACTTAATCGTTGATAATTGAATAATACATCCCAGTCTAGTTTATCTTTAAAATTGTCAATGTAATTCTCAGAGAGATTTTGATATTTACTTATTACATCCCAACAGTTATTAAAATTTGATGTCATCTCTACGAGGAAGTCTTCTGAAAACTGTTGTCTTTGTAAAATATGGATCCAGTTAACTCTGTGAAAATAAATTCTTAACATAGTCATTGTAAAGAGGTAATGTATGGAAAGTTGTTCCCAATCCATATATCTATCAAACCGTTGAACAAAACCATCTGTCAACACTCCTTGGGGAAATCTCGGCTCTTGAGATATTAAACTCCACGCAGTAATATTGGATTCCATCATCCTCTCTGTATCGTCTCTCGAATATGACTGATGCTTTATCCCTTATCATGGGTATTTTAAATTCTTTTTTCTCTTATGTAATCTTCATTGTTTTCTGTTGGTTCATTAATCACATTCACTTTATCCTCCTTTCCTAATGTCTTGACTTTAGAAGGCTTAGACGGTTTATCTCGTTGATTAGGTTTCTCTGGATTGTGTATATTTTTCCAGTCTAAATAATTGTGACTGTCAACATCTGAAGCTGCATCTCTTCCTGAAGCCCGATGGATATAATGGAATAGAGCTGCACCAAACCTTTCCAAATGTTTTTCATATTCCGTAGTCCATTTCTTGTGTACAATATCAAACATTTTCTTATTTACAGCGTCTCCATCCTGCTCACAATCACCTACATTTGATAATTTTAATTTTTTTACATCATAGCTTGTGTCAGTTTTATTCCTTTTGTAAATCGTTAACAATTTTAGAGTAGCTAAATTTACTGCTTCACCATCATAAATGGGATATTGTATATCGCTTAACCTTTTACCGGAAAACCCCCAATGATCTTCGTGTACAGTTGGGGTTCTTTTTTTCATGTAATGTACCGTAACCGCATCAGACGACATAAGCGGATCACCAACATTTTGAATTACTTTTCCTTCAAAATTATAGTTGCCGTCAGGTGTTAACGGAAACCCAGCTCTTTTTTCACTATATCCAGATTTTACTCCAAACTCGGAATACCGTCCAAACTTGTCCACACTCATGATGTAACTGAATCGCTATCGTTTAGGTTCTTATTATATATATATATATATATATATATATATATGCGTCTACTGAACAATTATTCCTTGTTTTCGCAGTTCATCAACCAAAGCTACCCATTCGTTTTCTAAACCAGTGTGCCCGGCTTCCATGGCTTCATGTAATAATCTCATTCGATCAACTAACTTATTTATATCGTTGTAATATATTATATTAGTTTTATACAAATTTTTCAATAATCCCCTTCCAGATGTGGTAGGATCAGTTGTTTTTCTCTTTTTATGCAAAACATTTAATTCAGCAGAAGATAAAGCTCTTCTTTTAATTTGAGCTTTTTTTGATTTTGAGGGGAAAAGACTAGATATAATACTTGTATATTTTATTGACCGATTTCTATGAATAGGTAGGTCTTTGGAATACTTTTTTCTATGTGCATTTGTATACTCTAATATATTTTTAAACAATTGTAAATCCCTTTTATTATATTTACCAGGATTATTTTTAAAGATAAGTTCAAACAAACCTTTTGTACCTTTATATTTCTTATCTCCAATAACTATATCATCATTTTCGTTTATATCTAACTTGCTATCTCCAATCATTAATCCTTTATCCTCTATTCTAGCTCCATAGGTATGATAACTTCGATTAGCATGTGCGGCGTGTAACATTTTTAACGTATATGTTCTTCCAAGTGTTCCTTTAAACATAATATCCGTGCCTAATTTGCTTAAGTTGGATGGGTTAATATCCTCTTCTTCTGCTCTTGTATCTTCTACACTTGTATCTTCTGTACTTGTATCTTCTGCAATATCCTTTTCCTTTAAATCCTCTATATCTCCGCTTTCTTCATACTCGTCGCTTTCTTCAGATGTATGTAACTGGCCAAAACTTTCATCATTCTGAAATTCTTCTTCATATTTGGAAATTGGTAGCATTTTGTCTCCTTCGAAGCGAATTGAAGGTTTTTCCATATTTTGTGCTAATCGCTTTAAAGGTTCAGTAACAGGTTTGAATGTTGTTTCTAAAAATTGCTCTCTTTCATTTATACCTGATTTTAAAGCTCGGTTTTTTTGTCTAATAGAATCACTAAGTGATTTTATTTCCTTTAATAGCTTTTCCTGGTTAACCATCTTCACACCTTGACGACTTGTACAGTAATACCACTAATCAGTGTATTAAAACAAATTTATCAAAACCTATTCTATAACGACCATCTTTTAGAGCTTGATCTTTCATAATAACCAAGAATCCATACTTTTCCGCCCATGCTTTTCCGCAAAGCTCTTTAAACTTTTCAAATGGCATATCCGCATTCACATGATCGTTATATATATGTTTTAGGTTAGTATCATCTTGTTTGAATACAATTAGAATATTTGCATTATCTCTGATAAGTTGTTTTGGGATTTTGCTATAAGTTTGTCCTATATATATGCTGTCGATGTTATTATGTCTTCCCATGGCAAAGTAGTTTCTAATAGTATCCTGATTTTCACAAGATACATCGTCAAATATAAATACAGAATACGGTTTCGCTTCGTTTGGTTGCATAATGCTATCACTAGCATTAAATTTGTAAAAATTAACATCAGACACATCAGACAGGATTTTATCCAGCAATTGATACTTTGGTTGTTGTAGAGACTTTGAAAAAATATAAAGGTTATTAAACCTTAATCCCTGCGGATTAGTGATCAAATTAAAGACAACATTGGTCTTTCCGCAGTTTGAGGGGCCACTTACTATACATCGAACAGTGTTTGGAAGTAAACTACCGTGTTTACCATTGTTAATTTTAACGTTATCCACAGTTAAATCATCTATGTTATTAATATTGAATCGATCTTTATGGTGAATAATCTCCATCCTGCTCAAAGGTTAACGATGAAATGAGTTGCTTGCATTAAACCAAGTCCTTTATAGGTATCCATGAATCCTCAGTTTTGTTAAACCCTAACCACCGCACTTTAACTGCGTCCTTTTTTCTTTGTAACACTTTTTCAACAAGATATACATCACCTACTGTTGACTTTAACATTTCATGTCCATAAAATGCACCTTGCAACAAATCTCCTTTGTTATCTTTTAAGATATACGTTTCAGGTACAGTCGGTTGCACTTTATACACTGTAAAAACTTCATTCGTCCAATTGGGAAGGTATTTCTTGGTAAACACTCCCTTATATTTACTAATCCGTACTTTATCACTTACATTAAATTTTCTTGGCTGCATTTTTTCTACTTTGGGCTTTGTATTTTTCTTTATGCGTTTTAATACATCTTTTGCATTTCTTCTATTTACTTTGTTAGGTTTCATACCAATAGTTCTATGAAACCTGTTGTTATAATCATTTATTAATTGTGGTAAAACATCATACCATACGTAAGAACCTCTTTTTGAAAATTGTTTATACAGTGCTCCTTTTAAGGTTCTATTGAATCTTTCTACAATAGCTGCTTTTTTCTCTGAATTTGTAGAATAATGATTTATTTTATATTTATTCATTAACTGTGCAAAGTTTGTATTAAAGTATTCTGTTCCATCATCAGTTTGTAAATGTTTAATTTTGTTTTTATCTCTTTTTATGGCTATTTCCATGGCTTCTGTTACGCTTTTACCAGTCTTGTCCTTTAGAGGCAAAGCGTCTGCAACTTTTGTAAAACAATTAATAATTGTGAGTATATATTTAAATCCTTTGTTTATTCTGCTATGCGGTCGCATTTCAATTAAATCCGCTTGATATAGATCATTTATCCCTTTTATAACAGTATTTCTTCTTGGAAACTTTATTCTTGCAGGTTTATGAAGTTCATCAACAATTTTCTCCTTTAGATCCGTCATGATGTTTCTGCTAACACAGCTACGATAGTATTAAATATTCATTTTTAATACATCACCTTATATAGGTCAAGGTCATTCCAAACTAATGTATAAAAGGGGGAACACAGCAAAATACTGCTGTGTTCCCCCTTTTATACGGAAAGGAAAAGGAAAAGGGATGTAGGACGATGAAAGGGTTACTCGTCAATAGGGTTGAGGGAATAGTGGCCGAATAGTAGAGTGTGGATGTTGTCTGCAAGGATGTGGCGTTTGTCATCATTTGAAGAGAGAGCTTTTTTACCTCCGTCACGCTGTACAGCTGATGGTTGAAACTTCTGATTGTGTTGAATTTTGCTGTTATATCTTGATCTTCAAATAAACATTTTTTATAGTGATTAAAATGCACATTCTTCTTTAAATACAAACATTTTACTCCTTTAGCTTTCTTAATGACTTGGTTTTCATTTAGTTGTAAAGAATATAATTTTGACATTAGTGCAACAATTTCTTGAAGTATAACACCATTGGCTTCATCTTTAAATTTGCCAAGCACTTTTTTGTTTCTGTCATTGTCGTAGTTTGGATGATCTTTTGGATAGTCGGAAAAGTCAAAATCGTTTTTGTAATCAAATGTCCGAAGGTCTTCATACATATCGTTAGTAATTATCCAATATATAAAAGCGTCTGTATCCATGTAGGAGATGCCGATGTTTTCTCGTCCATAAAAGGTGACCATCTTTTTATAATGAAAATCGTACATATGAGTCTTGGAGATATCCAGGATTGACATACCTATATACAAAGGACGATCCATCTTCACACTTGTTTTCTTCATAGATACAGCTACAATATTTTCATTAATAATTATAGATGTTCCAAAATTTGGCTGTTGTACAAGTTTCTGTAGTTTGTTTGGATCTGTAACAAGTTTAACATTTTTATGTCTTCTTTTGTTTTCCAATGTTTTACCGAATATTGCATTGTTCATCAATTTAAAAAAGTCTTTTTGAAAGGCTGATGTAGCGGCTGCTCTTCTGGTAGTATTCGAGTCTATGTACGGTTTCAACCAGCACGATTGGGAAAATTCCACAGCTCTATTAATTTTAGTAAGACGTAAACCTAATTCGATAGCTTGTTGAACAACCCAATAGTGAGCTACGTATCGTTGTTTATTGTTAAGGGTCATCATTAATTTGGGGTGTTTTCCAGTTGGTGAAATTTCTGTTCTTGCAAGGAGTGGAAGGTCATAATGAAGATCGTGTAAATGTTCTGGATATTCAAAGTCGCAATCCAAAATATATCCGGTATCTCCATGTTTTGGAATTTGTGATATATCGCCAATACAGTCGGGATCAACCCATTTAAAGTTGTCAAATGGAAGTGGGTTCGACATGGCCCATCCATACAGATTATTTGCGTCGAAATATCCCAAGTACGTTGAAGGTTTCTCTTGATCATGGTCAGGTAAATATTTGTTGTTGGCTTTAACATGTCATGTCACGCTTTGAGTTAATCCACCTCTAACACCCGACTCAACCATTAAAACCATATCTATATCTGTTAACAGCTGGAGTTTGCATTTTGTTTCTTTCAGCATTGCTTGCCAAGCTAGTCCTGGAGATGTATACGAATGTAGAGGGTCCAAACCGTATGCTGCAAAACAGGTTCTTCGGAATTCTTCCATAACATCGCAGAGAAGAGTCACGTCAAGTTTTACATAAAAGTCTGAGTATTCTCCTAAAGTCTTCATATCCAACTCGTTCCATATTCGACATGCATGTTGATAGTCTTCAAGTGAAATTTCCGATTCATTGAGTTTGTTGTTAAATTGTTCTGGTGGAGGAAGTGATGTTTCATTAAATCTATGCAGTCCATCGATGTAATCGTAGGGGAAGACCCCTTTTCGAAGAACCAGATCCATTTTACTACTGGCTACAATTTTGCTTGTTTCTATCAGATCTTCTCTTTTTAAATTCTCAGTTAATTTCATTAGGCTAGAAGGCATAAATCTAAACGAATCAATAAACCTAAGTTTTATTTTGCCAACCTTTTTAGAGAAGCTTATAAATTTTTCCATTGTTGTTGCCAAAACATCTATTGCCCCATCATCTCTTCCCAATTCGGGAATTATAAAGTGAGAGTCATATCCACTAAGGTTATGTAGAACAACGGGTATAAAAGATGGAAGTTTGTAATTCAAGTTGCAAGCGTTACAGGCTGCTCCTCTGTAGACTCCTGTAAGATGGTCGTGATCACGAACTTTAACGTTATCTGGTGTAAATATGTTATTACACAGATAACATGTTGTTGCCAGATTGTGATGTTGAAGTTGATGTTCTTCCATAGGTAGCATCGGTATTTTAATTTTGTAGAGTTCTTCCACCTTAGAGGCAATGTAATACAAATCGTCTACAAAGTGTTTCGCTGCTTGTTCACCGCGATAAATCTTCGGAGCAGATGATAGTCCAAATTCTTGAAGATGTTCTTCAGACAGCGTGGATTTTGTTAGTATAGAATAACTGTTTGGTGCGTGTTTTTGATATTTGCTTCTTTTTGCGATATCCTCTTCTTCTTGTTCAATTGGAAGTAAAGATGCTTCGAAATCCGCGTACACAACAAATGGAATAGGGTATTGTTGATTTACTTTGTCAAATTGTACGTATGATCTGCTAGGATGTGGCAATTTAATTCTAACCTCATAGTTTCCACTACATAACCTTTGGTGTTCTAATAACCATTCTGAACCTCCTCTTCTTAATGGTTTGTTCACATGGCAAAAGCATCTCTTACATGTTGTGATTTTCCTTTTATGTTTTGTTAACTGTTTACATACGAGCCCTTCAAAATCTTTTACATACACGTAATGAGATATCTCTCCTTTATTGATTAATAACAAGTCAGTATGATTGTTGCGCTCATTCGATGTTATGCGCAAGGGATACACATTATTTGACGAATCCAAACCAAATATGTTGACTGAAGCCGACGGATTTTGCTTTTCAAATTTTGATATATCAGTAATTGCAACAGGGTAAGTCATTCCCTGGAAATTATACTTATGTTGAACTTCTTCATATTTTTGACTCGGTCTTTTTTGATGGTCTTTGTTTACATATTTTACCAACATAGCATATTTAAAACATTCGTTATCTTCATTTTGCACATTAATACAGGATTTTGTATCACTTATTTTTTTCGGAAGAGGAATGTAACTACTTCCTCTCATTCCATAACCGTGTTTATGAACTCTAACATCCAGACTTGTTATACTTAATAAAGTCCACCCAGATCCTCTTCCTTCATGCTCTTGTAGTTTCGTCAAAAGTTCCTCAAAACATTCTGTTACGATTTTTTCAATATCTGACGCAGCCATGATGGTTCGGTTTTTTGTCATGAAACCTCTTGGTGATGTTTCGTTTTGAATGTTAGTGAATATGGCATCTAGCAACAGTCCAAATTTGATAAAATTTAATCTTTTTTGTTCATTCTTTAGTGTTTTGGTTACTAATTCTTTGGCGTTATGTAAAAAGTTTTCAAGTTGTAATTTTACGTTGTCAATTTTAAAATGTGTTACTACCTTACCAGGTAGTGCTTGAGCGTGTAGTTCCACATCTACTGCTGTTGATGTTGAGGGTCGGTGAAGTGTAGACATAGCAGCTGTTGATGTTGAAGGACGGTGAAGTGTAGACATAGCAGGCGTTGAAGTCGATGTTGATGGTGTTGATGATGAAGGATGGTGAAGTGTAGACATAGCAGGCGTAGAAGTCGATGGTGTTGATGTTGAAGGATGGTGAAGTGTAGACATAGCAGGCGTAGAAGTCGATGTTGATGGCGTTGATTGTGCATAATGAATGACACTCGGTCTTGAAACTTCATTTTCTTCTTTTTCTTCATTTTCTTCTTTTTCTTCGTTGTGTTCTTCTTCATTTTGTTCTTCTTGATGTTTTGCTAGTTGTTGGTCGATTGAATCTAATTCTTCTTCATTTGGTTCTTCTGTATTTGTATTGGTGTTATGTTTCAATTCTTTATGAATGGTTAAAAGCCATTCATCTCTGAAAGAAGCTTTACAAATATCGCAGCGATTCATAATGTAGGCGTGCTCTTCACAAGGGTCAACGCAATAATGAAAAAACACTGCAAATGCACCTCTATTTAAACCCTAGAAAAAGTGGTGGGGGTACGTTTTAGGTTAAGTTTAAGTTTGTAGCTGGAGGCTACAAAATTCGGTATTTGGGTCAAGGACATTGAGCATATATGCCAAAACGGGGAATAGAGCAGTAAATGATTTCATTTTAAACCATAAACTGATCTATGCCCCGCTTTGTATTTAACAAGGACAATTTTCTCCAACAGGAAAATTTAATATATTTTAAACTCGGATGTGAAATCGGATTGTACACATTGCATCTCGATCAACTAAAAATTTCATAAAACAATAGGGATCTTCAGTTGTAGATTCATCTTTAACATATTCGATGGTCAACATTGCCGAACGAAGATCTTGTGGAATTACGTCGACTTTTATTAGTCGCCTTTCCATTTCAAACCGTTTTGTTATTGATGTAAGTTTTATCACATCATCGATATCGATGAGGGGAAAGCTGTAACAAACGGAGTTTGCTGGTGGGTTCATAATGCCGATATGAAAAATATACACTGTTGCATCGACATTAAATAGACGTTCCCCCACCATTAAATGTATAAGTTACCCCCACTTTTTCAAAACAAAAAGTGATTGAATGCTGGTACATATTTTCTGTCTTGTAAGTGGGTCAAGGTTATACAACGATATTACCAAAACGGGGAATAGAGCAGTAAGTAGTTCTCACTTTGACTACAAACTGATCTATTCCCCGCTCTGTATTTAAAGTTTGACAGTTGACAAGAAAAAACAACACTTAATCAGACTCATTTGATGAATCGGAATCAGTTGTATCAGAAGCATCGGAAAGAAATAGTCGTCGACGAATATGATATACCCCTCGTGCGCTATATAAAAATAACCCATCCAAACTACTACTAGTGGTTGGGCTTTCATCATGTATTTCTTCAGAATAGAGAAGATGCTGATAGATTCTATAGGTTTCAGATTCCACGTCACTTAACGGTTCAATTTGTTCCATATATCCTGCTTCAAGATCATCACTGTCCATATCACTTAATAATTCAAGATCTTCCATTGCATCCATATCACTTAATAATTCAACATCTTCCAATTCGTCTTCATTTTCATCCTCACTTTCAATCACAATATGTTTTATAATTCCCACGATTGATTTTGCAGAAGGAAATATATTATCCTTTGGTGACATAGCTGCTATATATCCTAGTGCTAACACAAGTAGCAGAATGAGATAAGCAATGATGAAAAACCTCTTTTTATACCCCCCGATTTAAGTGGTGGGGGTAATTAGTGATAGGGAAGGGGTATTATTGTAACAATATATGAACAATTTAATACTAACAGAGTATAAAGTTCTGTAAGTGGGTCAAGGTCACCTTAAAGTCTGTTATCTAGGTCAAGGTCGTTGTATCATTGTAAAAAAAGTGTGGACAATCTATTTACACTCTGCAGCATATGCTACAAAATGTAAATAGGTTGTCCACACTTTTTTTTTAATTTGGAAAAAACTTTAATTTTTAATTTAGAAAAACTGTTTGAACGTTTTTTTTTTTTTTTTTTTTTACTGTAATGTTTTCCACACAGTGGTCCCCGAATCAACTCGGATTAAATAGTCTTTTTTGGTTGGGCGTGGAGGATGAAACATGCCTCTAGGTAATTTTAAAATGTAGCGTTGATCTCCACACTTTAAAAGTACTTTTGCAAAGCCCATTGTTTTAACAAAGTAGTATTGTTTATTTTTAATAAGCCTATTAATCCGAATCTTGGATGGTTTCACTGTTAGGTGTGGTGAAGAAAGAGAAACGTTAGCATTGTGTTTTAAATGAGAACCGCACACTTCCTCATTTAAGACACAGGATTTAGCACAACGTTGACCTTTCTTTGCACCTTTTTTAAATACATAACCACATTGTTGTGCAGGAAGCATACACTTCCTCCTCAACGATTTTAGCTCATTAAATCTTTCTGAAGGACGGTTAATACTTGTGCAAATTACTGAAGGACGAAGACTTGTAGAAGGTGGAGTGACGATTGGAGAAATGATTTTTGATTCAGTAGTTAAAGGCTTGGTGGGTGTTGTAGATATCTTTGAGCTCGATGTCGAAGAAGACCCTGAGCTTGATGATGAACAAGATGACCTCGAAATCGATGAAGATGAAGAAGAAGATCTTGACCTTGGTGATGAACAAGATGACCTCGAACTCGATGAAGAAGAAGACCTTGACCTTGGTGATGGGGAAGATGGCGAAGACTTTGATGGAGAAGATGGCGAAAACTTTGATGGAGAAGACTGCGAATACTTTGATGTAGAATCGTGCGGTGAATCAGTCATCTTCTCCGGAAGAATTAAAGATAATAATAATGACTGGCGGAGTATATCTGAAGGGCCAAAGGATGATGTAGAAGGAGGCGATGATATAACCTGGCGGAGTATAGACGGGGCAGAAGAAGTTGATGCTGAAGAGGTAGTGGGTAAAACCAGCGGCGTTTTCTTCACGTTAAATTTCATCGGTTTGGTGTGTTTTCTGATATGCGCCATGATCCTGTGTGAGCAAGCACAAGCAGCAGAATGATTTTACCAGTGATGGGGAACTTCTTTTATACCCGAGTCAGCCAAACCAGTTGAGCCCCCACCCAAATGGTTCTGACCTTGAGTAGGGGGGGGGGTGTTTTGTTGTAAGAAATAAATACATCTTCCAATATCTTACCAAACAAAGATTTTCCCGAAGTGGGTCAAGGTCATCTGAACATGTTGCCAAAACGGGGAATAGAGCAGTAAATGATTCCCACTTGGACCACAAACTGCTCTATTCCCCGCTCTGTATTAGGGAAGTGAATTTTGAAGAAAGGTCACAGTTATAGGCAATAAACCTGATAACAGAACCTTTTATTAATTTATCCAAACAAAAGGAAGTTACAAATGGTTTGCAGGGAGTATTTTCAAATGTTTCTCGAGGGTAAGATGGGTAATGTCAATCGGTTTTCGTGCCATATTGACAAAGGTCGGTTTTCGTGCCATACCTTTTTGTAAGGGGTTAGGAAAAGGATGAGAAACATACTGATCAGTTAAAGTTAATTTTACAAAGACCAACCAAGGTCGGTTTTACAAAGGTCAACAGCATCCTGAAACCCAGTCGGACGTTGGTCAGTAACGGGTGCCAGGCAACTGTGAACCAAAGTTTTGACCAAGGTTAGTTATAGCGTGTAAGAAAAGGACATACCAACCAAGGTCGGTTTTATAAAGGTCTACAACATCCTGAAACCCAGTCGGACGTTGGTCAGTAACGGGCGCCAGGCAACTGCGAACCAAAGTTTTGACCAAGATCGGTTTTAAAGCGTGAAAGAAAAGTACATATTTCATTAGTAAATAAAAACACTTCAAAGACACTTTAAAACCAACACCAAACTAACTACAGTTAAACTAACTACATTTACTAGCAGCAAACTACAAGCGTTATTCTGACATGCTTAATAATAAACAGACATGCCTTAAGCTAAGGTAGCATCTCTAATATACAGTGGTACCAACTCTATACTAGAGATACTATTGCGGACAGCGCGGGCAAACAGCTAGCTAAGCTGTCGGCCTGCGACTGCGAACCCTCTGCGGGCTGCTCCCGCTTTTATAGGAATATATCATGGGGGGGGGCAAGGACTTCGACAGTAGTTTGTTCCAACACTGTATCGCATACTCTGAATTGCTCCAAGTCCGGTAACTGGGTCAAGGACACGTTAAAATATTTTGTAAAATAGCAAAGGTGTTACCTTTGCCATTTTACTTTGGAAGCAAGCTGTACTACGTTTAAACAAGGGAGACTATTATCCGTTTTACATAAAACTCCTTGCACGATCTTTTGATAAAATGGAAAAGATTAATGCCGGAGGGCGATTCCCATTCCACCAAAATACAATGCATATCATTTCTATGCAACGGTCTCAGCTCTATCTTTACTTTTAATTTAATGCCTCGGAACTCATAAGTAAGGATGGACAGAAAGGCTTCTGAAATAGCAAGCTCGGAAGGAACAAGCCAAGTGTTTACACCTACAGCTTCCATAGCGATATGATGATTTTTACCACGCTGTTGCAGTGTATAAAACATTTCCCCCTCCAGTTTTTATTTTTAATACAACATTTTTGTGTCAACCTTGTCCGCATGAAATATCTCTAAGTCCACATTTCTTCCAATATTTGATCAAACGACGGTTTTTCTAAGTCCCGTCAGTAGGTCAAGGTCATCTGACATAATGCCAAAGCGGGGAATAGAGCATAACATACTGCTCTATTCCCCGCTCTGTATTGGGGAAGGGGACAAAAGACAACAAACAAGAGACTGATTTTAAACAAGAGACTGATTTTATATTTCACAAACGTTTCTCATGGGTGAGATAGGTGGTGTCAACCGGTTTGCATGGCCGTATTGATCTTATTGACAAGGCCGGTTTTCAGGGCCGAACCTTATTGTCAGGGGTTTAGGAAAAGGATGAGAAACAAGATACATTACTTTGAAAATAAAGACTTTACCAGCAACTATGTAAAAGAAACAAATTAATCAGTTAACGTTACTTTTACAAAAACAGCCGAGGTCGGTTTTGCAAAGGTCAACAGTATCACTGAAACCCGGTGGGACGTAGACCCAAACACCCGGCGTCAGGCTGCTGCGAACCCAAGTTTTGACCAAGGTTGTTGAGGGACCTGTAGGGCCGGGAGTACATATGTTATTAGTAAATAAAACACTTCAAACCAATACCACACACTAACATATATATTAGACTAACTACATTACCTAGCAGCAAACTACAAGCGTTATCTAACATGCTTAAACAAACTAACTAAACATGCAAGGGCGCGGATCTCTTAATTGCGCGTCGGGCCCAACGCACACTTAACAGACCTACGCTGCAGCAGAGTGCAACCCACTGGGACGTATATCCAAACAACGGGCGGCAAGCTACTGCGACGAGACTGCGGACTGCTCCCGCTTATAAAGGCAAAGTGACGTCACCGAAGCGGAAGGGGGAGGTCGAAGGGGGGGGTGACCTTGAACATGACCCAACTCGGGGGGGGGGTTACGTCAAGGGGGGGGCTCCTCCCCGTGACGTCGGGGGGGAGGGGGGGAGGGGGGGGCTCCTCCCCGTGACGTCAAGGGGGGGGGTGTCGTCACGGTGGAAGGGGAACAGGATGTAGACCGGTCTTTAGCTTTCTACCCGTATATGGAAATGTCACGGTTACACTTGACGACCCGCTTTGCTCCGTCTGGTACCTCATTCCAGCTTTGCCTTGCGAACTGTATACACCTCTGCGCTATGTCTTCTCCCATCACACCCGAGAAACTGCAACGTTTGAAGGAGACTCAGCTTTCTAACGCGACTCGATTTACTCCTTCCGTCACCTCATTCCAGCTTCAACCATTGACTGGTACACTTCACAGCTCTCGCTCTCTCTCTTCTAACAAAATGACTTCGTCGATAACCAACGAGAAGCTGAAAAGGATTAAGGAATCCTTGAAGAAGACGGCTCCAAAGACAAGCGGATTTAAACAACCTTCTTCCCTCAGAATGAGGCTAAAGAGGGATTTTAAAAACCACCCTCTTTACTACAAACAAGGTTCTTCTGGTTCGACTTCTTCATCAACAACGGAACGACACTCTGCCACACGGGATCATCTGCACGTGTTGCAGAAGATGAAGACCTTGACGGAAGACGAATTGGTATCTCCCATTGAAGTTACCAAAACGAAATTCAGACATTTGAGAAGAAACTTCCCGGACAGAGCGGTGCTGAAGAACGGAAGCACCTATTACTTAACTGCCGGTGAAGTTCTCTTTGAGGTGGAATTGCCACGATCAATTCCGGCACCACCAGAAGTGTCATACAAGCAGACCTTGTCCTTGGTTAAAGAAGAGAGAAGAGTGAAGTGGACTGTAAAGTAAAATCCCTTACCATCCCACCCTCCCTCCACAAACGGTCCTTTTCAGGACCACCCTAAGCATTTCAAGTTAGGGACTTGGCCTGTACATAGGCAGGAGATTTTGTTAGTCTCCGGTTTGAGTACAGTCCACTTTGTGAAAATTTCTAAGTCCCAAGGTCCTTGAACTTGACCTTGACCTTGAACATGACCCATGTTGGGGGGGGGGGGGTACAAAGTTTTTCCAAAGTATGTCATGTGGGTACTCAAATTACGCGAATTGATCAGACGAACAAGGAGGTGCAAACAGAATTTTGATCCACCCAAGGGTATAGCAGCAGAAGCGAAAAAAGTACAAGGTTTGTCCAAAGTATGTCATGTGGGTACTCAAATTACGCGAATTGATCAGACAAACAAGATGGTGCAAGCAGAATTCAGATCCGATCAACGGTATAGCAGACATAGCGAAAAAACTAATGTTTTCAAGGTTACATACTAATAACTTCTTTATTATTGGGTTAAAGTACAGCGAGTGGGTACTCAAATTACGCGGGTTAATTAGACGAACAAGATGGTGCGAATAGAATTCAGATCCGACTGAGAGTAGGGAAGAAATAGCGCGAAAACAAAACTTTCAAGGCCTGACATAAATAAATACTTTGTTTATGGATTAAACTACGACAAGTTATTTATAGTTTAAAGTATACCGAGGTAACGTTGTGGTGCGGGTAGGTCGGGTGGGTATCATACACGCTAGCGCTATATCATTATACTTTTAGCTCTTGCAGGATTAACATCTACCTATAGAGTTTGTGTTATTCTAAAGATGTCACAGTTTTACAGAAATATGACGAAGGTGTCCTTCAACAGTCCGCCTGCCACCACCTTCTACTTCTCCGACTGTGAAGATAGAAGGTCTACGCTGTTAGTGGATTGTGAGCGATTTCGCCGTAGAATACTCCAGGCTGAAACATTCTTAGCAAGTTGTCTGCTACGCAAGATGCATCATATGAGTATATGCAATAAATTAGATCACAGTGACTGTTATGATTGCGCAAAAACAGTGTCGAGCAAGAATTGTTAATGTTTTCAGTTACGGAGCTCCGATCCTCACAGAGTCAGAGCTAGACCCTAACTAATGCATGTCCCGTAGTTATTGTGCGATGTGAAAACTTGGTGGGGGAAACTGGTGTGGTGGGGGGTAAAGGCGAGTGCCTATCCTACATGCTTGTATCACTTCAGTATACCTGCGGCTCTTGCATAGTTCACATGGATTCGCAAATACAAGGCACTACTGTTTCTTCCACATGTTCTTCTTTTAATATTGAGCAAGCTGACAATACAAATGATGAAATACAAGTACATGAAGTTTCTAGCACAATATCTTCTGATGCAGAAGCAATAATGTCATCCCTAATAGGGTTTGACTAATGATGGTGGATGTAGTAGCAACCATCTGCCTCGCACCAGCTGCCACCTACCGCCTGCCATCTGCCGTCCGCCATCTGCTCCGCCCCACCACACTTTTACCCCCACCATTTTGTTTGATACCAAAACGCTAGCTAGCGAATAGTCAGTACACCTCCGGCTCTTGACCAGTGTACATCGAGCTCTCTGTTGAAATGTCCATCAAAATTAGGTGTATTCATTATGACTCTATTCATCTGGCGACTTTCCAAGACCTCGAGGTTTTTAATGAAGAGTTAAGACTTCTAATTGCGTCCAGCTACGATTTATCTTTGGAACTTTACGCATCAAAAAACAACATGGACTCTGCGCAGGAATCGAAGTATCTACCGTCTTTCATCAGAAAGCGAAGTGATGGCCGCAACTCGTCCGGATCAACAACATCGATGACGACAAACAACGGGGAACTATTGTAAACATACATTATTGTAAACATAACTTATTGTAAATAAAAAGAAAAGTAAAAAATAAAGTTAAATGAAATAGTACTACCTCGCACTCGTATCATTCGATTGCTTCATTCGATATTTTTATTCGATATTTTTATCGAATGAAAACTATCGAATCACAATCGGATTTTACGCGTGCGAGGTAGTACTTTTTTAAAATTACCTCCCAGTGACCTTGAACTTTAACCTTTCCCTCATTACGTCACAAAACCGCCTACGTCACTGGCTGAGGCTCAGATGACGTGTTTAATGACTCAGCGCATCCGGTCACGTGACCGGATGACGTCACTTCCGCCCCAGCAGCCTCAAATGCACACTACTAAAGTTTGTTGTGCGTGAACGCGAAACAGCTGGCCGCTAGGCGGATAAATCAGCTGTGTGCAGTAGTTCATAGAGCGGCCACGCACGGTGCCGGCGTCGGAGTGGAAGGGGAAGGACCCGAGTCCCTCGACGAGAGCGGTGGCAGAGTAGAGATGGGAATTATCGTTGTTTTCCGGCAACGGTTGTAACGATAACGCAGCTATCCAATAACGTGTTGCGGCAACCTGTTATTTGAATAACGATTGCCAACTCGTTGCCGCTAGAAAACCGTTGTCCGTCCGCCGGCGTTGCGGCGTTCAGTTGTCGACGTTGTCGTTGTCGGTTGTTCAAAATTGTAAGTAGGGCGTTATACAGACAGGACGTTATTTCAACGTTACATTACTGTGCTAGGTTATTGCAGCATGATTCACTCCATGGTGTTGGTGTTGGTGTTACATTTTACCTGATACAATACTTAAATTAATTATTTAAAAACTATTTCGACACCGTCTGCTTAGAACCATCTCTAATTAATTACCCATAAATCAATTTAACTATTGCTAAAGAATGAATAACAACTAACTGGTTATTAGTGTAAATAATTTGTAGCATATTTTTTAATTATAGTAAAGATCCATAACACTTCAAACCAAAACTTGATTACAATATCGAGGAATTCTCAGTAGCAGCCACTGAGAATTATCGAACAAAAATTGCAATTTAAAGCCCGTTTTGAAACTTATAACAGTAATAATTATTCAGTTCGTTGCCGAAGTTATCGTTGCTCTGGTAACGTTACGGAAACGGCATTGTATGTTGTCCCGTTGTCCGTGCGGCTTTTCTGCAACGGGTGTAGAAACGTTATTAGAATAACAGGGAGTTCTCCGCAACGTGTTGCCGCGATAACGTTGCCACGGCCGCAACACTGTTATTCATCATGTTATGTTAAATAACGCCCATCTCTATGGTAGAGCTCAGTCTCTTGTCCGGCGCGGAGCTGGAAGCTTCACTCTAAAGGACAACGGTAGGTCTACAACAATCCTGGGGCAGGATTAACGTGTTTTATTGACATATCCCTAGTTACGTCGGACTTGTCTTATTGGTTTATTAATACCAAAGAATAATATTTAAGTTCAGGCCAGGTCTACAACAGTCCTGTGGCAGGAATAATTTGTTTATTTAAATTATCGCTGTTTAGCGAACTGGTGAAGCCCCAGACGGCCCTAATTGCATTTCGGACTTGTCTTATTTGGTTTATTAAAACCAAATACATTATTTTAGTTCAGGCCAGGACGAAATAGTCCTGTGGCGGGAATTACTTGTTTATTTAAATTATCGCTATTTAGCGAACTGGTGAAGGCCCTGACGGCCCTAGTTGCATTTCGGACTTGTCTTATTTGGTTTATTAAACCCAAATACTTTTTAGTTCAGGTCAGGACGAAATAGTCCTGTGGCAGGAATAACTTGTTTAATTTAAATTATCGCTGTTTAGCGAACTGGTGAAGGCCCTGACGGCCCTAGTTGCATTTCGGACTTGTCTTATTTGGTTTATTAAACCCAAATACTTTTTACTTCAGGTCAGGACGAAATAGTCCTGTGGCAGGAATAACTTGTTTAATTTAAATTATCGCTGTTTAGCGAACTGGTGAAGGCCCTGACGGCCCTAGTTGCATTTCGGACTTGTCTCATTTGGTTTATTAAAACCAAATACATTATTTTAGTTCAGGCCAGGACGAAACAGTCCTGTGGCGGGAATAACTTGTTGGATTGAGTGAAAAGAAATCCTTATACATAACTTTACTGCTTACAGTGGTAAGAGAATCAACTCGAACTGGCGTGTCTGTGACATAAATAACTCAAAAACGCCTCTACAGATCCACTTCAAACTTTAGAGATAGATTCTATAGTACGAAATCTCGGTCAAGTTCGTTATTGGGAATATTTGGTTAAGTGATAATAAAATTATCTTTAAAACAAATCTATTTTTTATCCCATAAGATTAACATTGGGAGCCATTTTAGTGGTACTTGAATCGTTGATATTTAGCCAACGTCTATGTTTCAACTATAGAGTAACGTAAGTCACATTGCCATAGATTCACTACAGAACTGTAGTTATTCATGTTCATGTTGACTAGGAAAAAACTTCTTTTCGTAACTTGAAACACAAAAACTAAGTTTTAAATTTTATTATCTTTTAAAAGTTGTATGTATATTTTATTTTATACTAATTAAAAGATGCATTATTATTTTAAATACTATTATAATAAATAACTTTATTGGTACCGTACTCTATGTAAAGAAATGCAGGCTGAGCGCTACACTATTAATGGGACTTTGGCCAGTCCAGACTCCAGTCCAGACGACAGAATTTTAACCGAAAGTAAAGATGTCAACAAGAAGATTATTAAAGTTATTATTAAAGTGATTATACGCTAATATATGTAATTATTTACATTATAATTTCCACTCATTAACAGTAGTTTTAATTAGTTAAAAACATTATTATCTCGCTTATAAAACTTACGGTAAGTTACCAAATAAAATTAATGTTTTGGTTTTTTATTTGGCGGCTATCACCAATGCAACTTTACAATATTACAATAATTAACATTTGTAAGAACAGAAAACAGAACAAACTATAGCTACCTATGTGGTGAAATGAGAGACACAAATCGCATAACAAAATGAACTAATTTATTCCTAACTCAGGAAAAAACTCTTCTCCCAAAACAATAACAAAATAATTATTTTAGGTTACCTAGCAACCACTATGAAACAACTGTTTTAAATTATTTTAAACTCTGGACGCCGCATCAGCCCCCTGCGGAGACCGGAGGTCTGGGAGACGGAAACGCACTCGCCGAAAGGCACGGGTGGTCCTGGCAGGGCTCGAGATGACGGTGCAGTTTGAGGAGGCTCGAAAGGTGTCCATGAAGGCTGGTTTCACCCGATCTAGGCTGACCCGTTTCTCCAATCCGTTGACTAAGATTGTGATGGTCTTCTCGTCTTGGCGAACGACGGTATGCGGGCCCGTATATGGTGACTCCAGGGAATGTCTTATCCTGTCTTCCCGTAGGAAAACATGTCCGCATGACTTGAGCTCTTGGAAGACAAACGGGTTCTGTGTGTTATGCCGTGACGCCGGAACGGGGCGGAGCTGTGAAATTTGCTGTCGCAGGCGGGCGACGAAGTTGCTAACATCGCCGCTCGACCGTGGTCCGGGCAACGGTGCGATAAACTCCGCTGGCAAGCGTAAGGGTTCCCCGTAGACAAGCTCGGCTGGGGAGGTTCGGAGGTCCTCTTTTACAACACTGCGCAAACCGAGTAAAACGAGTGGTAAGGCGTCCACCCACGTTAGGTGGGGGTGGCAACGGAGAGCCGCCTCCAGCTGACGGTGAAAGCATTCGACCATCCCGTTTGAGCACGGGTGATAACCACAGGTGCGACACCTGGTGATGCCGAAAGTCTTGCCTAGGGCCCGGAAAAGCTGGGATTCAAACTGTTGGCCCTGGTCAGTGGTGATGCAGACGGGGGCCCCGAATCGTGATATCCAGCAGCGTAGAAATGCGTCGGCGACTTCATCGGCGGTTTTCGTAAATAATGGCCAAACTTCGGGCCACCTGGTAAATCTGTCGACAGCAGTGAGGCAGTATCGGTACCCCTTAGCATGGCTAAACGGGCCAATGATGTCGAGATGAATGTGTTGAAAACGGGAAGATGTCGTTACGAAGGTGCCGGTAGGGGCGTGGACGTGACGGGAAACCTTGTTTCGTTGACAGTTCAGGCAGCTTCGTGTCCAGGCCCGGCAATCCTGCTGAACCCGAGGCCAGACAAAACGTTGTGACACAAGTTTGGCAGTAGTGCGGGTGCCTGGGTGGCTAAGGTTGTGGCAAGCGCCGAAGACTTGACGACGCATGGAGGCAGGCACATAAGGGCGTGGTTGGGCTGTACTGGTGTCACAATAAAGGAACACATCGGAACCAGGAATACGAATAGTCTCCAGGTGCAGGGCCGACTCACGGTTTAGTAGGTCGCGAAGTTCAGCATCATTTTCTTGAGCGGCTGCGAGGGCGAATAAATCGACAGAGTAACTATCCGGGTCGGCTGCAGTGACGGAGTCTACGCGGCTCATCGTGTCGGCCACTATGTTGCCGGAGCCACTGATATGACGAATGTCTGTGGTGAATTGCGCGATGAAGGAAAGCTGATTTAATTGTACTGGGGGTAGCTTCTCACGAGTTTGTTGGAAGGCAAATGTGAGGGGTTTGTGATCAGTGAAAATGATGCAGTGCTGCGCCTCGAGTATGTGCCGATAATGTTGAACGGCGAGATGAACAGCGTGCAATTCCCTGTAATATGCTGGCCAGCGCAGTTCTCTGGGCGTAAGTTTCCGGGAAAACAAAGCCAGGGGTTGCCAAGCGTTGTCGACGAACTGTTGAAGGCACGCACCTACTGAGTGGGCACTCGCATCAGTGAAGAGGCCGAGAGTCGCAGACGGCTCCGGGTGAGCTAACAAAACGGCATTGGCGAGGCTGTCTTTGCAGGCTTGGAACGCGAGCTCCAATTCGGATGTCCAGGGGAAAGGTTGATTTCCTCGCAGACCAGATCGTGCCGTGTTGAGGAGTGCTTGGTATTCTGCGGCATGAGGTACGAAACGACGATAAAAGTTAATCATGCCGAGGAAACGGGAGACGCCCTTCACAGTGGATGGTTTGGGGTATGCACGGAGGTCAGAGACGCGATCTGGAAGAGGCCGTGTGCCCTGAGCGGATACCTCATAGCCGAGAAAAGATACCTTGTCCACACCGAAGATGCTTTTTTTGACATTGAGAAGAATGCCATACTGGTCAAGTCGTTCGAACAGGGAGCGTAGGTGGCGGCAATGGTCCTCTGGAGATTTCGAAAACACTAAGATATCGTCAATGTACGCGAAACAGAAATCGAGGCCAGTCAAAATTTCGTCTATGAAGCGCTGAAAGGTCTGTCCAGCGTTGCGGAGGCCAAAGGACATGAAGGGGAATTCGAAAAGACCGAAAGGAGTAGTAATGGCCGTTTTCGCAATGTCTGCTGGATTGACTGGGATTTGATTGTACGCCTTAACAAGGTCGATGGTGGAGAAGATGGTCGAGCCGCGAAGATTGTTCCCGAAGTCGTGAATATGACGCACCGGGTATTTGTCGGGAATAGTCCTCGCATTGAGCGCCCTGTAGTCGCCGCAGGGACGCCAGCTGTCAGGCTTCTTGGGTACCATATGGAGAGGCGATGACCAAGGCCCATCAGAGCGGCGTGCAATGCCCTCTCGCATCATGGTTTCGAACGCTGCTGTGGCGATGCGGAGACGGTCTGGGGCTAAACGACGAGGGCGACTCGAGACAGGAGGTCCTGGGGTAGTACGGATATAATGGACAGTGCGATGTTTGACCTGATGCTCCATCCCTCTAGGTCGAGTGAGGTGGGGAAATTCAGCTAAGATGCCGGCGAAGACGGAAGACACAGCCGGTCGGACGAGTTTCACGCTGGGCTGGTTAGTAGTGCAGCGCGTGCAGTGGGTGGAGATACCGGTCGTGGAGTCAAGTAGGCGGTTGTGAGCGCAGTCCACCAACAGTTCATAGTGGGCCAAGAAGTCTGAACCTATGATTGGGACGGATACATCAGCGATGGTGAAAGACCAGGTGTGTTTGCGGGCGAGACCGAGGTCTATGGTTAACAGCACCGTGCCATAGGTTTTAATTTTGGAGTTGTTGGCTGCCTGCAGATCGTAATGGGCGTCAAGATGATGTCCTGGAAGGAGTCTGCAAGGATAGCAGCTCAAGTCAGAGCCGGTGTCTGCAAGGAGGTGTATCCTACTGATCCTGTCGAGTAGGAAGACGCGGCTATGAATCGTAGTTTGGCACCCGACCGCCGCTAATGTCGGTTGCCGTTGGAGTTTGACGAAAAGGTGCAGGGAGAAAAGCACTTCCTGGCCTGACGACCGAACTTTCGGTGATACCAGCACACACCGGAGTAGTCGGACGTCGTAGAGGCAGCAGATGAGCGTCTCCGAGTAGGTGGCGTCTGACTGCGGTGTTGGGAGCGACGGGACAGAGTTTGAAGCGTGGACTGAATGGAGTCAAACTGTCGAGCGAGGTCATCTATACGTGCTGATGTCGAGTCAGTAGAGGAGTCGGTGGCAACGGTCGCTGATGTAGAAGCCGTAGCGGGAACAATTACCCGATTGACGGCAGGATTGTGTGATGCGACGGAAGTGAATTGAGCTGGCACGGCTGGCATCACTTCTAAAATGTTGTCAGCAATGGAGGCAAGTCGGTCCATGGTGATGGTGGGATCAATCATATGTGGTTGGATGATTGCCTGGACATGTGAGGGTAAACGCTGTGTCCAAAGCGTACGCAAAATGAAGTCAGGCACAGCGCCGGATAAAGAGCGGAGATGGCGGAGGAACTGTGACGGTGTGCGATCTCCAAGTTCCTCACCGGTTAATAGTTGACGGACACGCTGCTGCTCGGATACGCTGACGCGTCTGATGAGTTCATCCTTAAGAGTCGTGTACGGTGCGTCTGCGGGTGGTGTCCGAATGATGTCCGCGATCTCCTGTGCCCCTCTCGCGTCAAGCTGACCGATGATGTAGGTGAATTTGGAGACTTCGTCGACTACATTGTGAAACCGGAACAGTGCCTCTACCTGAGCAAACCACAGCCGTGGGTCGTTGCTAAAAAACGGGGGCAACTTTATGGTAGCACGATTTTGTGGATGTAGCTGAACCATATTTTGCTGCAGATGGGTGATGGCGGCTTGTTGTTGTTGTGTGATAGCGAACAAGCCTTGCAAAGCTTCGTGAAGGTGAGCGATGTTGCCGGCGTCGTCCTGTGGCTGTTGAATCGGTGGCTGTTGATGGTCATTATTTGGCTGCGGCTGCTGTTGTGGTTGTTGTTCCTCGGCCGCTTGTCGATGTCCCTCGCGAGTAAGAACCATCGTTTAATCACGTCGGGGTCACCAAATGTGGTGAAATGAGAGACACAAATCGCATAACAAAATGAACTAATTTATTCCTAACTCAGGAAAAAACTCTTCTCCCAAAACAATAACAAAATAATTATTTTAGGTTACCTAGCAACCACTATGAAACAACTGTTTTAAATTATTTTAAACTCTGGACGCCGCATCTATACATCGTGCTTTTAACTATGATGGTATGTTATTAAAACTTATGTGGCACATTACTTTTCACCATTTTCTGGGACTAGCCTATTTCCTTTTTGTCAGATTGAAAACTGAAGTTTAATATAAATTTATTTTCCTACAAAATGATAATTGCATTACCAGAACTTGTTTATTCAAACTCAATAAGGCAATCAGGCAAACTCAATAAGTTTGGTCCTTTTTGGAGGTTAATATTAAGGTAAGGTATGCCTATCGACTTTAATTTTCTAGGCATAGTTTATGATGCCCATACACCTCTGTTTTAATCCAATTTTTGACTAGATTTCTTCATTTTTATCCAAAATAAACATTTTATAAAATTGTTCGGTAAGGTAAAACTTAGTCTCTGGATAATTGTGCCTTTTAGCACAAGTTCATCCTAGGCCTACTTTTCGATTGAAAATGATCATTTTCATTGAACTAACCTCATGTAAATTTACCTCTAGAGTTTGGAAATCACATTTGTTTTCAGAAACAAGGGTAAAGTGATACAAATTTTAAATCAAAAATAGGCTTTGACTTTTGTTTAACTTACATTTAATTGGATTGAGTGAAACGAAATCCTTATACTCAGTTTGGAATTCGAAGTAGTGTGACGCTATCTACATTTTAACGGTTTGATGGATTGTCATGAAATTTTTAGGATAACGTTTTTACGTTTTAATGCTTTAAATAAACTATAATTGGCGAATTATTATTACATTTTAATAATTATCAGTTTTTTCATTAAACATTATTTCAGTACATATTTTGAGCTTTGTATTACCGTGTTGTTTGAAGTTTGAACTGTCAAAATACATCAGCTCAGCTGCTGTAATTTTGTTGATTGAAGTTTGTGTTCAGGTCAGAGCGGTTTATTTATTTAATTTGTTCTAAAACTTAGTGGTTCTACCTACCTAGACACCTTTCTGTTAGAAATTCAAAACGTGTCATTCTTTTGAGTTAAATAATAATTTCATTAATGTTATACCGTAGCAATAATCAAATGTAAATCTTATTTCCTTGCGAGTTCCATACACATAACCTATGTGAATCACTTTGGTTCAAGTTGGATTTAATACGATTAAAAGTGTTTTCGGCGAGAATGCCAACATTATACATCAGTACTAAACACAAACATACATTTTGGAGGTTTTCTCTGTGTTCTTTTGTAGATAGTTTGTGTTCGAATAATACTCAGGTTTTGTATATTAGCTTACAGTCGTAGCCATAACATGGATGATTATAGCACAAGGTGTGACTAAAAACGAACTTTTTATGTTATTAATAAACTTTAAATACTGTCTACAAAGTTTTAATCACAAAACAGACAGTATCCTTTGACTAATTTAGGTAGGCCAATGATACTGTAGTTTCTCAACCATCCCAAGTTGGTCAATCATCATACTATTTAAATTTTAGCCTTGCTGTAAGTTTATTCTAACCATAAGTCTGTCTTGGTAGTCTATACAGTGGGAATGTTATGATAGGCCTAGCTTATATTTATAGGCCTAGGTACCGCTTACGAATAAAATTAACGTAGCCTAGGCTAGGAAGGTTTTTTTTTAGTGTATAGGCCCTATTCAATACCTAAACATAAACATAACCAAACTTAATTAATGTAAACCGAATTAATGGGGTTTTTATGAATTAAGTAACAAATGCCTGACCGGAATACTCATATTTAGTTCTGATAGCACATCCAAACCTTACCTAATTGGGGGTAGGCCTAAAAGGCAAAAAAAATAAATTCTGGTACGTGGATGGTGGGTTTGACGTGTGTTTATTACGTTAAGTAACGTTGAGTTAGGTAAGATATTTAACATAAGTCTAAGCACCCCCAACCAACCATACCTGTAAATTGTTTGGTACTTTGGTATTATACGGATGCCACCCTTATACAGCGCGCTGCGGCAGTTATGTTAGGATGGGTTATCATAAAAATGATTGTAGGACTTTCCTTGTTTCGTTACAAATCGAATGATACCTGATGAGTCATACTTCCGGCCGCCAAACCCCCTCCAAATAGGCCAAGGTCAGGTCGTTGACCGGAGCGCGCGCATCAGCTGTCACCGCCTGTATCTGGGTCAGTGTCATGAGTGATTTATTGCTGTGCACTACGTTACATTTGTTTTCATAATGAGTGACGTTCTTTTGGTGTGGGATTTACCTCGAAATGAAGAGGAAACCGTACGTATTTTTATGATAACCCATCCTAACATAACTGCCGCAGCGCGCTGTATATTTTGCGGAGTACATGTGGCGATCGGGTGTGGCTGCTAGCGGCGGCGACGCATTCAATACGATCCTAGCGGACATCGCTGGCTTTTGGGAGGCACAACACAAAGACCGCTCATCAGAATGATGTAAAATTTTTACAGTAAGTCAATAAAAGTACGTTTTTCGAATTATGTAGTTATCCTTTGTATCCGGCAAAAATTAACCTCCAAAAATAGTGGCATCCGTATAATACCAAAGTACCAATTGTTTTTAAAACTTCAAAATAACTAAATAGACACAGGCTATTACAAATTGTTTGGTGTTTTCTTTGGTAATAAGAAATATGTTGTGAACAGTAGCAAATAAATGGAAAGCCAAAAAGGTTGTACTGGTTAATTAACGGAAATGATACAAATATTCTTTTGATAGTTGTTATTAATGCACTTATAATCTAAATTAAATGAAAATAGAGTATAAACACTGATTACAGGCTTAACTGAACTGATTTTAGGTGTATAGTATGTATAGGCCTATATGCTGATGACATTTTTAACAAATAGGTATGCCACTTGAGCAGAATATGGAGTAGTGATGTGCAATATGGTCACATTTCACGATATGGCTGAAGTGGTATCGCGTCACTGTTGAAACGTTGTGTTATCATGTTATCATGGTCCCGGACCTAGGTCTTACCATGCCGACTACGGTAATAGCTTCTTCCCTATTGGGGAAATTCGCTAAAAAGAGCTTAATATTTTGAACACAAGTTAACGGAGGGGGAAAATACCTAATTTAATTTTAGCGAATTTCCCCTATAGGGAAGAAGCTATTACCGTAGTCAGCATGGTAAGACCTAGGCCCGGGACCATGATAGCTTTTCGTTTTGAGGTCCCCAGACCCCAAAAACACCATTCGTTTGAAACTGTATATATATATATATATATATATATATATATATATATATATATATATATATATATATATATATATATATATATGTGTGTGTCCGTGAGCACGATAACTCACGTAAAAATTATCCGATTTTGATGAAATTTTGTATAAACGTGTAAAGCAACATTTATGACTTTAAGTTCGAAAACCAGCCAGATCGCTCTATCCGAAGGGGTATTTTGGGGGGGTTTTGTACCCCAAAAATGGGTTTTTCAAATTTTGTACATATAATTTTGGAAATAGTCAAATTTTAGTTTTTACCATTGGATTCAGCTTAAAAAAACACACAATTTGGTATTTTGATCATTTCTCTACGTCAATTGGTTACCGAGATATTGAAAGTGCTAAACACAGTATGTTGTCTAATGTTATTCTTATGGAGGAAAATAAAAATTTTATATCTCGCTTATTTATGAACGTATACTGACGAAACTTGGTATACGACTTCATCTGGTTGTGGACCATTGATGTTTGCTCAAAAAAACAATTTTTTACCAATGGCTCCCGTAGCAGCAAACCTGCGTACTCAGCCCCATGTTATTCTTATGGAGAATATGTAACGTGTTATCTCCCTTCATTATGAAAATATATTAATGAAATTTGGTATATGGCTTTACCTACATGAGCTATATTCATATTTGTATTAAACCCCATTTTTTGTGCTCCTTGCTTCAGCAAACCTGCATACTCAGCCGCCATGTTATTCTTATGGAGAATAATTAAAATGTCATAAATCGTTTATTTATGAATGTATATTGATGAAACTTGGTATGAGGCTTTATGTGGCATTAATATACATATATATACATTGGAAATTCGCTGAGTACGCAGGTTTGCTGCTACGGGGGTATTATATGATTGGGATTTATTTATTTCAAAGGATCACACCATTTTTACAGATCGAAACACGCAGTTTTACAAGATGGCTTGTAATATGTTTGGCATGTGATAGGGTTGCCATGATTTTTAGAACCACATACTAAATACCCACGTCGCAGCAAACCTGCATACTCAGCGAATTTTCAATGGAGATATAAGTGTCCTAATACTACATAAAGCCACTTACCAAGTTTCATAACAATATATTCACAAATAAGCGATATATCCAATTTTAATTATACTCCATAAGAATAACATTGGGGCTGAGTACGCAGGTGTGCTGCAACAAGGAATACAAAAAATGGGTTTTTATGCTAATATCAATATAACTCACCTAGGAGAAGTCGTATACCAGTTTTTATTCATTTATGTTCATAATTAAGGGAGACAGAGCATTTAATTGTTCTCCATAAGAATAACATGGGGGCTGAGTACGCAGGTTTGCTGCTAGGGGAGCCGTTGGCAAAAAATATTTTTTTTTTAGCAAATATCAATAGACCCCAACGAGATGAAGCTGTATACCAAGTTTCGTCAGTATACGTTCACAAATAAGCGAGATATAACAATTTTCTTTTCCTCCATAATAATAACATTAGACGACGTACTGTGTTTAGCACTTTCAATCTATCGGTAACCAATTGACGTAGAGAAATTATCAAAATACCAAATTGTGTATTTTTTAAGCTGAATCCAATGGGAAAAACTAAAATTTGACGATTTAGAAAATTATATGTAAACAATTCAAAAAACACATTTTTTGGGGTACAAAACCCTCATAAAATACCCCTTCCAACGGAGCGATCTGGCTGGTTTTCGATATTAAAGTCATAAATGTTGCTTTACACGTTTAAACCAAATTTCATCAAAATCGGATCTTTTTTACGAGAGTTATTGTGCTCACGGACACACACACACACAGCAAACAGTTTGCTGGACTTTTAATAAAAAAAAGTTTGTTTTACAAAGTTTTCAAAGAAAGTAATTCAGGCTTTTTTTATAATGAAAACTATAGCCAGGCTATCTTTGCCGCTTCAAATAAAGGGTCTTTTAAGTCCCTTATATGAGGAAATAAGTTAAATTCAAATTATACGGTGCACCTAAAATGATACAGTATAAGGTGACGCGATACACATCATATTGCCATAGCCTATCGTGATATGTGACTGTATTGCACACCAAATTTGTTAAAAATGTATTCTTAAATATTAAATCTCACATAAAAACAATTCAGTTGAGCACTTTAAGCCTGTAAGTAGATTTTTCATTTAGGCCTACATTTCTCGCTGGACTTCATTCCTGTTTTCAAGTGTAATTAACTAGGTGCTATCACTAATGCAACTAGCTACATGTAATACAATGGAAGTCATGCTCTAGGTGAGACAATGGAAAGTCCTCAGTCAAAAACTGTCGCAGCGACGACTACGCGCAGTAGAAATGTTTGGCAGGAGAATTGTCACAGCCCCCCACCCTGCAGCTGAGGGGGGGGTTGTTCTCACTCTGCACATATTAACAGCAGGTCCGCTAACTTCCAGCATACAGTTTAAAATTATGGGTCCCTTATAAATTATGTGTTATGGACGTAAAATTAGAGTAACCTAATGTAACCCAACCGCCGCAGCGCGCTACATAAGTTTTTAGTCCTGCATAAAACTGTTATTGTTTACTTTTCATTTATAATTCAATAAGTTATGTTCAACTTTTATTCAATCAATGCTTTTCAGTTTACAAGGTCATGAAAAAAATTTAAATGTACTCTTTGAATTACTTAATTAGTTACGTAAGAACGTAAAATTATGTTCAAAGCGTCCAAAGAATGGCAAGGTTATGGTTTAAAATGGTCATATTTTATGAGTATACGACAATTTTGTTATATGTCTGTTGGCATCACTGATGGGGAGGGAGCAACCTTAGTCAAAGGGCGTGGTCTAATAGTACAGTAATGGTGGCGGCAGGGGTATGAACTCCATGAATGTACCACTCCACCAAATCTTTAGGACTGCTTGGAGTCATCGCTGCAACACTTCCTGACGTGTCCAATTCTGCGCTCCCCTCTGGGTCATGCATGTGGCGTTTTTAGAATGGAAAAGTCTCAAAACTTTTTGCATTTCTAACTGCTTCCCCCATAAGGCCAATACTTTCAACATCCGTCCTGTGTTATTTGTGAATATATATTTTTAAAATTTAGAAAAATGATGTGCTGGTGGTTATCTAGCAATTTCAGTGACAACGTGTTCGATTTGCATTTTAAAATTCGATAGAAAAATAGAAATAAAAATAAATTTGAATCTTTGCTCACTGAAATCGCTTTGTTATTTTTTTTCCTCCTGAAAAAAGCTATAAATCAACAACATCCGACCACCCATTGAGGCTGGATGGAACTTGAAAGAATCATTGCTCTTATGGGTTTAGGAATATACATGGATTAACTGGTACCCCCTCTTAAAAGATCTTGAATTTGAATTGTCAATGATAGCCTTGCTGTAGTTTCCATTTTAATAAAAAACCATTGCCGCAGGCAGTGATTTGTTTTGTGGCTTACACAAAATAACTTAAAAAACTAAAGATGTGGGTAGCACTGCGCAGTACTGTATCAAGTTATGATTTTACGCTCTAAAACAACAAAAAACATAGGTTTAAAGCAAACTTACTCAAAATACGCTATGTATGTATTAGTGAATTTCCTATGGAAAGTGAACTATTAGCATGACCCGCACGGTGAAACTTAAGCCCGGGACCACCATAGAAGTTCCTAACGTGACCCCCTGAACACGTTTTGGGGGGTCGTTCAAAATTTTATATTTATATATATGTATATATATACGTTTGCACTCTAGCGGTCACATTTTTTGTCCGATTTACTTCAAATTTGGTAGGGACGTTTCTTTCTATAATTAGTTGGACAAGTTCATTGGGCAAAACAATCGGAAAACTCTAAACCCCTTTTTTGGCGATTACTCTTTTGAATTTTGAGTTTTTGGGCCCAGAAAGGGTTAGAAAAGCCCCGGATGTAAATTTAATGCATGTAAAAATATGGGAATTAATGAGGCGAAAGTTTTAAGCCCTCTTTCGTCATTCTAGCATAAATATTTACGGAGTTATTAAAGTAAATGTGTATCGACTAAACACAGTACGTTGTCTTAAGGGGGTTTTGCATTAGAAAAGCCTGTTATTCATTTGTTGGTGTACTTTTCTCATCCCCAACAACCTCACACTACTTTCAAGCCTGACTGGATCCTCTCCTAACCTTATAATGTGCAAAATCGTATTCCCAGCATTGCAGGTAAATATAACCAGGAGCATCAGAACAGGCAAAAAAATCAACATTTTCAGATTTCAATAAAAATTGAAATAAATGTCTGTGTTTACACTGATTTTGAGTTTTAAAAGTTTTTTATATGGAAATTCACATCCCTCACCTCAGCGTGCTGCGTGCGAACTCGTTTTTAGTTTTACTGTTAGTAAACTAGTATGACGGAACTAACTAACTGTAACCTTGATTAAGATATCAATTAGATAAGCTTTTAATTGTGAAAGTTTTATAACATTATCAATAGATGTGGGAGTGCGCCAGCTCTTAGGGTTGATATGTGTGAGTTACATAACCCCTCCCCTACATAACGCTACGCCATACCCCCTCCCACCCCTTAAGTGTGTTATGTAATATATGTGTATGGCCCCCTAGCATGTTTTTAAATGTAAAAATAACTAACGTAAAATGAGTAAGTATATAATTTAAATAGGCTACCAGTATAATCAATCCTATAAACAAATTAAAAACTTGAAAAATTATCATTCCATTGAATCATAGCCTATTTCATTAATACTTGTACTTCTCTGAAAACACATCAAACTACTTTAAAATATGTTCTAGCCAGGTCTCATCCCCAGGACAAATCAAATACGGTAATTAGAAAAAACTAATTTTAAAAGTTAAAAAAATTAACATTGGGCTTATAGAGTTTAAAATCTAAACAAAGTAAATAACAGCAGTTTATAATCTGTGAGTTAATGTTCAAAGTAATACTCATGTTGTTGTTGTTGAAGTAGTACCCGAAGGCCGGGCTTTGCTCGGGGAAGGTCTGTCAGTTTGTTTAGATGACTTAATATTTCATCACATCCCGCAACTTATGAGTAGATTTTCTTAGCTCATTTGTCTCTTTTCTGGAGATATTTAAGGTCACTGCAGTTGTTATTATAGCTCAATGTCCCTTTGATTAATTTTGGATATGACATTGCCATTCTAATGTAATCTTCATTTTATGATTTTAGCTTATTTTAGTCACTGCTTTGAGGTAATCACATGTTAATACTTAAACTACAATAATTGTCTAATATATATACAGCCCCATGTGTAACACACCAGACATAAGAATTCTAGACCATTTCCAGACGAACTAGAAACTTGATATTTAGCAAGCAGGTAGCTTGTACAGTGGAGTCTCACAAACTCGACACAATGTGGACTAAGACCCTGTCGAGTTTGTGGAATGTCGAGTTATCCAGAATTACATTGGGAGGGGAGGAAAACACATTATTTAGCTGTAAATTGTTTACTGTATTAGATTTTACTTAAACACATTATATTATAAATGTATAATGTTACTGTATTACAAACTTAAGGATAATATAAAAATTAGATAAATACTTAAAAATTGAGAATTAATAACTAACTGTCCTCGTTTCCAAAATATATAGTCTTGTATGTAATGCATGTACTGTATAGTAAATGAGGTGTCGAGTTTGTGAGACTCTACTGTACCTTGAAACCCCCGGTAAAATTGCCAAAATATACAATTTTAAATTTTAAAACCACTAATTTTGATCTTGAAAATTGGATATTTTAACATTGGGCTTATGGAGTTTCAAATAAAAACAAAAGAAATCGTAACAGCTGTAAACAAATATCCAGTAAACTGTCAAAGCAACTTTCACATGGTAGAGTATAAACAAATTATAGAACTATTGAACAATGAAAACATCTAGAGTGGATTTAACCATAATGAATCTAAATAGTATACTATGTAAAAAATACTTGAAGGGTCATTGACCAATAATAACAACTGGAGCGACCCCAAGCGGGGGTCTGGGGGCGGAGCCCCCAGCGAGCAAAGCGAGTTCACTATATACTTTGACAGTTCACTTATTTATCATAAACAGCTGTTATGATTCTTTTGTTTTGATTTGAAACTCCATAAAACCAATTTTATTTTTTAAATTTTCAAATTTGTTTTTAGCGAATTTCCCCTATAGGGTAGAAGCTATTACCGTAGTCGGCATGGTAAGAACTAGGCCCGGGACTAAGTTAACTTTTCCTTTTGAGGTCCCCGGACCCCAAAAACGCCATTCGTTCAAAACTACATTAGAACCTCGCTAATTCGAACATCGATAATTCAAAAACCTCTATAATTAGTAATGTTTGTCTGATCCCCTCAGAAAACCTCTAAAATTTGAAAAATAATATACAGATAATTCAAAGTGATTTTTACGCTTAATGCAGCCTCTAAAATTTGAATTTGTATATACTCGAGCCTCTACAATTAAAATTTTGTTGCCGTAATTCGAACTGTTACCTCCAAAATTCGAAGTCAACCTCTACAATTCGAACTGCGTTACCGTTAGCCTCTGTAATTCGAATTCAGGACAAAAAACACGCCTGTTGAGTATTTTGTCCAAGAGATGTGTTTGAACTACACTATTCTGTCTAGCTTTTAAAAAATAAACTTGGACCTCTATAGTTTGAATTTTATTTTGACCTCTATAATTCAATCTCTCTATACTTAAAACAGGGACCTCCATAATTCAAATTTTATTTATTATGACCTCTATAATTCAAACCCTCTTTATTTCAAACTTCCCATGATTCAAAATATATTGTCTTTCCCCTGAAATTTGAATTAGCGAGGTTCTACTATATATATATATATATATATATATATATATATATATATTTATTACAAAGGAATGAATGACAAATGAGCACGATAACTCTCGTAAGAATTGTACGATTTTGATGAAATTTGGTATACATGTCTAAAGGAAACTTTATGACTTAAGTTCGAAAACCAGACAGATCAATCTATCCGAAGGGGTATTTTGGGGGGTTTTGGACCACTAAAATGGGTTTTTAGAAATTTGCACATTTAATTTTTTTAAAAGACAAATTTTAGTTTTCACCATTGGATTCAGCTTAAAAAAACACATTATTTGGTCTTTTGATCATTGCCCTACGTCAATTGGTTACTGAGATATTGAAAGTGCTAAACACAGTACGTTGTGTAATGTTATATATTAATTATTCTCCATAAAAATAACATTGGGGATTAGTAGGCAGATTTGCTGCAACAAGGTACACAAGATAATGGGTTTTTATGCAAATATCGATAGAATTCATCTTAGCGAAGCCACATACCAAGTTTCATCCATATACATTCATAAATAAGCGATATATAACATTTGAATTATTTTCCATAATAATAACATGGGGACCAAGTACTTAGGTTTGCTGCTACAGGAACCATTGGTGAAAAATTGTTTTTTGTGGAATCAACAATAAACCACAACCAGATGAAGTCATATACCAAATTGTGTCAGTTTATGTTCATAAATAAGCGAGATATACAATTTTTCTTTTTGCGAATTTCCCCTATAGGGAAGAAGCTATTACCGTAGGTCTCATGGTAAGCCTTAAGCCCGAGACCATGATAACTTTTCATTTTGAGGTCCCCAGATGCCAAAAACACCACTCGTTCCAATTTATATATATATAAGTGGCCGTAAGCACGATAACTCTCGTAAAAAAGGTCTGATCTTAATGAAATTTAGTACAAATGTGTAAAGCAGCATTTATTTGAACGAGTTCGAAAACCATATGAATCGCACCATCCGAAGGGGGTTTTCGGGGGGTTTTGTACACCAAAAATGGGTTTTTTCGGGTTTCCACATCTCATTTTATTTAAATCAAATTATAATTTGTACCATTGAATTCAGCATACAAAACAGACAATTTGGTATTTTGATCATTGCTCTACGTCAATTGGTTACTGAGATATTGAAAGTGCTAAACACAGTACGTTGTCTAATATTATTCTTATGGAGAAAAATAAAAATTGTATATCTCGCTTACTTATGAACATAAACTGATGAAATTTGGTATATGGCTTCATCTGGTTATGGTTCATTATTTTTTGCACAAAAAAAACAATTTACCTACTTGAGTTATATTGATATTTGTGTAAAACCCCATTGTTAGAGTTCCTTGCTTCAGCAAACCTGCACACTCAGCCGCCATGTTATTCTTATGGAGAATAATTAAAATGTCATACATTGTTTATTTATGAAAGTATATTGATGAAACTTGATATGTGGCATTAAGATACATATATATGCATATTTATGCATTGGAAATTTGCTGAGTACGCAGGTTTGCTGCTACGGGGGTATTTATATATTAAGGTGTATACAAAATCTTGGACCTTGACACAATGACTCGTGGATTCTAAGAAGTGGGTTAAAGAGTTTTAATTTCTTCCTAGATTATATTTAACATAAGATACTACTTTTCTTTTCTTTTTAAAATGAGGCAATTTCTTCTTCTTAAAAAAAAAATGGAATGATTTAAGCCTTATTGTTTTTTAAGTTCTGCATTTATAGGTTGCCTATGTATTTGAACAACCGTATCAAGCTACAATAACAATGGGAGGCCTGGGGGGCACAGCCCCCCTCCCCCCAGTAAGGTTAATGTGTTACATTAAAACCTCTGGATTAGAGTTTAAAATATTTTGGCATTCAAAACCAATTGACTAATTTTAAAACGTATTGTTCATAAAGTTCTGTACTTATACTTATAGATTTTTACAGCAATATTAAGCTACAATAAAATAAATATCCTGATGGGTCCTCCAGTGGAACCAAAGTGTAAATAACTACTTTTAAACCACGTGCTCTCACTGATTGGGGACCTTTATTGCCGCCAACATATTATATTTTATCAAAATCTTCAGCTAATATTATTATGAGGGCCTAGATGATACAGCCCTCAGTGAGACTGAGGGGTGAGTAACTACTTCATATGCACTTTGTCTGACTGATTGACAGATTTCAGGCCTCATTGTTTGTCATGTTCTGGATTTGTGTGTCATTGTCAAGCTGCAGTTATAATGGAGGGCCCATGAGGTATATTGTCAATTGAAACATTTTTTTGGTATTTTACGCGATCACTCAATCCTTATACGCGATATAAGAGCGTACTCCTAGTTTATTTTGAATTATCGCTATTTAGAGAATTGGTGAAGGCCCTGACGGCCCTAGTTGCATTTCGGACTTGTCTTATTTGGTTTATTAAAACCAAATACATTATTTTAGTTCAGGCCAGGACGAAGCAGTCCTGTGGCGGGAATTACGTGTTTATTTAAACTATCGCTGTTTAGCGAACTGGTGAAGGCCCTGACGGTCCTAGTTGCATTTCGGACTTGTCTCATTTGGTTTATTAAAACCAAATACATTAATTTTAGTTCAGGCCAGGTCTACAACAGTCCTGTGGCAGGAATAACTTGTTTATTTATATTATCGCTGTTTAGCGAACTGGTGAAGGCCCAGACGGCCCTAGTTGCATTGCGGACTTGTCTTATTTGGTTTATTAAAACCAAATACATTATTTTAGTTCAGGCCAGGACGAAGCAGTCCTGTGGCGGGAATTACTTGTTTATTAAACTATCGCAGTTTAGCGAACTGGTGAAGGCCCAGACGGCCCTTGTTACTTCGGACTTGTCATATTTCGTTTATTAAAAACCAAATACATTATTTTAGTTCAGGCCAGGACGAAGCAGTCCTGCGGCGGGAATTACTTGTTTTATTTAAATTATCGCTGTTTAGCGAACTGGTGAAGGCCCTGACGGCCCTAGTTGCATTTCGGACTTGTCTTATTTGGTTTATTAAAACCAAATACATTATTTTAGTTCAGGCCAGGACGAAGCAGTCCTGTGGCGGGAATAACTTGTTTATTTTGAATTATCGCTATTTAGAGAATTGGTGAAGGCCCAGACGGCCCTAGTTGCATTTCGGACTTGTCTTATTTGGTTTATTAAAACCAAATACATTATTTTATTTCAGGCCAGGACGAAGCAGTCCTGTGGCGGGAATTACTTGTTTATTTAAATTATCGTTGTTTAGCGAATAGTGAAGGCCCTGACGGCCCTAGTTGCATTGCGGACTTGTCTTATTTGGTTTATTAAAACCAAATACATTATTTTAGTTCAGGCCAGGACGAAGCAGTCCTGTGGCGGGAATTACTTGTTTATTTCAATTATCGCTGTTTAGCGAACTGGTGAAGGCCCAGACGGCCCTAGTTGCATTCGGACTTGTCTTATTTGGTTTATTAAAACCAAATACATTATTTTAGTTCAGGCCAGGACGAAACAGTCCTGTGGCGGGAATAACTTGTTTATTTTGAATTATCGCTATTTAGAGAATTGGTGAAGGCCCAGACGGCCCTAGTTGCATTTCGGACTTGTCGTATTTCGTTTATTGAAACCAAATATATTACTTTTTAGTTCAGACCAGGACGAAACAGTTCTGCGGCGGGAATAATTTGATTTATTTGATGGACAGCTGTTTAGCGAAGTGATGGAGGCCCAGACGGCCTCAGTTACGTGTGGACTTGAGAAAATATTCTTTCTTAAGAACGCGGATTAAACACAAACAAAAAAAAAAACCCCAGACAACGATAGACACAAAAGTTAACGTGGAATCATTTATTTTTTTTAGGAAAAGTTGCTTCTTTCGAAATTATTAGTTTTCTTTTGGGCGATGATGAAACACTGACTGATCATGAGAGCGATATTGCTCTGAAGAACACCAATCTGAGCCTTCCAAAAGAAAATACTTGTCGAATTTGTATAACGACCCCTGGACTACTCGGTCGAGTTGAGCGATCCGAGGCAGTAGGTGCATGTGGTAGCCCCCCCCCGAGTTTAGCACCTTACAAATGAAGCTTCCAGCTCCGCGCCGGACAAATGGCGCCCGAACAGGGACTGTTCTTTTGAAGATTTATAGTAAAAATATTATTGATTTTCGCCATCATAACCATGGTTGGTACGCCAAACAAGGGAAAAGGAGAGAAGGAAGCTAGTAAGAATGCGACTAGCACTACAACGAGTACGGGAACTATCCCTAAGGTGACAAAACCTACCACTACAACCAGTGGAGATATATCTAATCCCCCCATAACCGTTGCACCAGCTTCTTTGAATCTACCTACTACGACTACGGTGACGTCTTACAAATCACCATCCGAGGATGATCCTCGCAAGAGTTGGATTCGAACGTTATCGAAAGAGGAGCTGAAAAAGGAAATGAGTCGGTATGGGCTGGAATCTGAAGGGACGATGGATGACTTGAGGAGAAAGTTTTCAAAATTCTGGAAGGATTGTATACCCCGTGAAAAATCCAAGCAGGTGGTTACCCCTGATCAAGGAAGTTTACCATTTGCCGGGAACCTAGATTTATTTTCGGGTATTGATAAAATTCCTCTATCTAGAAGTGAGACATCGCATCACGTTCAAATGCCGGCTAGAAATGAATTGGATAAAATAGCCGAGGTTTTAGGAATGAGGCCTGAAACGAGTGTTGAAGAGATATGCCGATCGTTAAATTTTTTGGTTAAACAATCTCATCGCAATAATTCCCAATCTCTGGCACCCGATGGTAGAGGGAGCTATTCTGCTCTTGGGAGTCGTCCAGAGGCAGAGGTTGTTTCTGCTGCTCAAACCCGAGTTAGCTCATCTATTGCTCCAGCATGGGGCCTTCCTCCTGTAAAAATGTTTGATTCTGGTGCTGAGAATCACGACGCTCCCTCGATCTGTAGCCTTGTTAGGAAGTGGAATGTTCGTTTTGATGGGTACAGAGACCCCGTGTCTTTCATAGAGCGGCTAGAGGAATTAATGGAAGCATATGGAATAAATAACCGAGAAATATTAAAAGCTTTACCGGAACTATTACATGGAACTGCGCTTTTGTGGTACAGAAATTGCAAAGACGCATGGCTTGCTTATAATGATTTCCGCCAGAGTTTTGAATTACAATTCCTGCCTCCCGGATATCAGAGAAATCTTGATGAGGAAATTCGACGCAGGACTCAAGGGGAGAACAAACCGTTTCGAAGTTTTATCGTTGCAATTACGACACTTATGCGAAGGCGCGGTGGATTTTCTCTTGCAGAACGCCTAGATGTAATTTATTCAAACATGAAACCCGAATACAAGTTGACAGTAAGGCGGAGTGAAATATTTTCAATGGAGGAAATGCTTAGGCAGGCAGAGCATGTAGAGAGTTACTTAAGAGAAAAATCTCTTTACCGACCTCCTCCCCCTCCTTCTATGGCACTGGTCCCGGAAACAGCGTATAACCCCAAACGGAGAGCTGATAAAGTATTTGGGCACTGTGGGGTCAATTTATATGAACAAAAAAAATATGGGGTCAGTCAAAAGGACTGCGAACCGGGGGAAAACTATAAAGAACGGCACTGGCAAAAAGTGACGCATCTTAAAAAAGAATTTACGCCTCAGTGGAAAAATGTACACGAATCGTCTCCTAAAGGTAGAGAGAATTATACGGAGAGACAGAATCCAGTATACTGGCAAGGGACGATTTACTGGAGGTGGATGTTCCTGTGAGGTCTCCGCCCCGTATAGTACGAAGGGTAACCTTCACGCCCCCACCACCAAAGAATAGAGAGATAGGGAGAGCACAGGTTGTAAACCCCCCACAATTCAAGAGGCACAGAGTGAACAAATACCACTCGGTCCGACGTTGGACTGCAGTGGCGGATTTAGGGGGGGGCTATAGGGGCTGTAGCCCAGGGCGGCAAGTTTTTATGGGCGGCAAATTTACAGACAATTAATAAGTTGTTTACAAAATAAATGTTGAAACGGGGAAAATTTTGACGAAAACGGATGACAATGACGGTGTGCCGCCCTTTTAAAGGTAAAGGTAGTAACCAGAGACTAATGTTTAACACTTGCACTCCCTCACACTGCAGTTCGTCAAAGCAGTCATAATGCATTTGTCATTCATCCGTACTAGCGACAAGACGATTACGCTACAGAGAAAGGGCGGCAAGCCACGAACTACATCAGGCACTGCGCCATTATGGCTACGTCCAACCATAAATTAAACATACTCCTTGTGGTATTCTTAATCTATGGTCCAACTCACGGACTTCCAATTTTACCCATACATTCGCATAGCATTACAATTATTTCTTACACAATATCAATAATGACCAAGGCACACGGATGAGAAATGTTGCAACAATCAAATTTGAGATGACAATAGCAAAATTTATACTACAATGATACTTTCCTTTAATTTTCAAACTCAAGGTAACAAAGAAAGTTATTTCAGCCGTCTTATACTTAGCATCAAAGGCTACCACACATAATCGTTCATTCTGGAGGATATTTTTTTAAACAAAACATCTGACCAAAGACAAATAAAGACTAACATAATTTGTGAAGAGAGGATTTGATTGGTTGTTGCCATAGGAGCATAGTTGACAGAGGGTCAAAATGGTGGTCAGCATGTAGGCTGCAGTTTTTTACTCCAGGCGAGACCTCTATATATATTTTTTGGGTAGGACGGTATCAAAATCTCCCATTTCATTAAATGACAAACTCTGAAATTTGAAGTCTAACTTAATATCTTGTCACATTTTAGGCGAATCATGATGTTAAACTTAACTTTATAATCTTGAGACATATTTTAGATGTAATTTTATTGTTTATCTCGAAGCAAAGTTATGTTTTGAGTTAATTGAAAACACCGTTGTAATATGGCTTTGGAAATAGTGTTGAAAACAAGCCGCCTTGTACGTCGAATGACACCGTCCCACCAACAAGTTGACACCACAACAGGACAAAATACCAAATATGACGGCACGCTTTATGAAGGTTATTTGTCAGAGAGTAGTGACTCCTGTAGGTATTATGATAGATTAAGAATACCACAAATAACTAATGTCACTAAGGAGTTTATTTAATTTATGGTATTATATTTTAATTCGTTGGATCTACAACATCATGGAGGTGAAACAAGAAGTGTTTGAAAATGTGTAGAGTTTTACGAAGATTATGCCTACATCAATTAATTTTATATTTTGATCGTCTAAAACATATAAACAATTCTTTGTATAAAAGTATAAATTACAAAATGACTGAAAAACTGTATTGAAAAGCGCTAATTCAGGATTAAAAAAGTCAAAATTTTGAGGCTAATGGTCCGAATTATGAATTTTAAGGCTACAGTGTCATCATTTCTTATTTATAGTTATTTATTATAATTTTCAGTAGTCAATGCGTTGGTGTAAAAATTAATGTTTTGATGATGTGTAAGAAGGGATTTTTAGGCCTTTGTTGAAGGATTTTATTGTTATTAAAAGTAGCACTAGCACTGCTTCCCTGCTTTTAACACGAACATTTGTCTCTAGGGCTGATTGTCATTGAGTAGGCTGTATTGAATATTAAACTGTGTTAATGTGAATCAAGACAATTATACATTATTTTAATATTTATTTCAACTAGGAAATAAAAGAAATTTCTCAAACATATTCATTCAGTTAATTCGTAACTTCTTTAGATACTATCACAAAATAACCAAACAAGATATATATAACATGTGGGTAAACCTGGGCAGCGAAAAGGTCAAAGATTATGGTGGTGGCGGGGGGAGGGCGGCAAATTTCCTAATAGCCCTTAGGCGGCAATTGCTTAAATCCGCCACTGCGTTGGAGGGAAGACGGGACCTTCTTCCGTGTCAAGATCTTGAAGCCACAGTTTAGACCATTTAGAGACCGCTATTAGGAAAATATTCTTAGAGAAAAGGTTTTTGTGTTGTTTTATTGTTTGTTTGTTGCTGGCAGAGCTTGGTAACACTAAGTTTTGGATAATAAGGCTGCTTTGCTTTTTTTTCTCTGTGTTTTCAAACGAAGTAGTTTGGACTTTGTTATAAAAAAAAATCACTGCAGGGAAATCGTTCCTTAGGTTTTGTTACCATGAGTTGTCGTTCTTATGTTGTCTTGTAAGTAGATATTTTATTATTGAAAAAAAATAAAGTTTGGTTGTTGTAAAATTGTGTTGTATTTCTGTTACCGAGTTTCAGTTACAGCAAGTGGAAGAAAAGAACTCCGTTCTAGGAAAGGTAAGAACTTTTTTTTTTCTTACTGTCTTTTTTTTCTCACCCCAAAATAGGAAGGGGGTGTAATAAGCCAAAATTTGAGGGATAAAAAAAATTTATAATAAAAGGAGTATTAAAGTTTGTTGTGCGTGAACGCGAAACAGCTGGCCGCTAGGCGGATAAATCAGCTGTTGGCAGTAGTTCATAGAGCGGCCACGCACGGCGCCGGCGTCGGAGTGGAAGGGGAAGGACCCGAGTCCTTCGACGCCTCGACGAGAGCGGTGGCAGAGCTCAGTCTCTTGTCCGGCGCGGAGCTGGAAGCTTCACTCTAAAGGACAACGTTAGGTCTACAACAATCCTGGGGCAGGATTAACGTGTTTTATTGACATATCCCTAGTTACGTCGGACTTGTCTTATTGGTTTATTAATACCAAAGAATAATATTTAAGTTCAGGCCAGGTCTACAACAGTCCTGTGGCAGGAATAATTTGTTTATTTAAATTATCGCTGTTTAGCGAACTGGTGAAGGCCCAGACGGCCCTAGCTGCATTTCGGACTTGTCTTATTTGGTTTATTAAAACCAAATACATTATTTTAGTTCAGGCCAGGACGAAATAGTCCTGTGGCGGGAATTACTTGTTTATTTAAATTATCACTATTTAGCGAACTGGTGAAGGCCCTGACGGCCCTAGTTGCATTTCGGACTTGTCTTATTTGGTTTATTAAACCCAAATACTTTTTAGTTCAGGTCAGGACGAAATAGTCCTGTGGCAGGAATAACTTGTTTAATTTAAATTATCGCTGTTTAGCGAACTGGTGAAGGCCCTGACGGCCCTAGTTGCATTTCGGACTTGTCTCATTTGGTTTATTAAAACCAAATACATTATTTTAGTTCAGGCCAGGACGAAACAGTCCTGTGGCGGGAATAACTTGTTTATTTTGAATTATCGCTATTTAGAGAATTGGTGAAGGCCCTGACGGCCCTAGTTGCATTTCGGACTTGTCTTATTTGGTTTATTAAAACCAAATACATTATTTTAGTTCAGGCCAGGACGAAGCAGTCCTGTGGCGGGAATTACGTGTTTATTTAAACTATCGCTGTTTAGCGAACTGGTGAAGGCCCTGACGGTCCTAGTTGCATTTCGGACTTGTCTCATTTGGTTTATTAAAACCAAATACATTAATTTTAGTTCAGGCCAGGTCTACAACAGTCCTGTGGCAGGAATAACTTGTTTATTTATATTATCGCTGTTTAGCGAACTGGTGAAGGCCCAGACGGCCCTAGTTGCATTGCGGACTTGTCTTATTTGGTTTATTAAAACCAAATACATTATTTTAGTTCAGGCCAGGACGAAGCAGTCCTGTGGCGGGAATTACTTGTTTATTTAAACTATCGCTGTTTAGCGAACTGGTGAAGGCCCAGACGGCCCTTGTTACTTCGGACTTGTCATATTTCGTTTATTAAAAACCAAATACATTATTTTAGTTCAGGCCAGGACGAAATAGTCCTGCGGCGGGAATTACTTGTTTTATTTAAATTATCGCTGTTTAGCGAACTGGTGAAGGCCCTGACGGCCCTAGTTGCATTTCGGACTTGTCTTATTTGGCTTATTAAAACCAAATACATTATTTTAGTTCAGGCCAGGACGAAGCAGTCCTGTGGCGGGAATAACTTGTTTATTTTGAATTATCGCTATTTAGAGAATTGGTGAAGGCCCAGACGGCCCTAGTTGCATTTCGGACTTGTCTTATTTGGTTTATTAAAACCAAATACATTATTTTATTTCAGGCCAGGACGAAGCAGTCCTGTGGCGGGAATTACTTGTTTATTTAAATTATCGCTGTTTAGCGAACTGGTGAAGGCCCAGACGGCCCTAGTTGCATTTCGGACTTGTCGTATTTCGTTTATTGAAACCAAATATATTACTTTTTAGTTCAGACCAGGACGAAACAGTTCTGCGGCGGGAATAATTTGATTTATTTGATGGACCGCTGTTTAGCGAAGTGATGGAGGCCCAGACGGCCTCAGTTACGTGTGGACTTGAGAAAATATTCTTTCTTAAGAACGCGGATTAAACACAAACAAAAAAAAAAACCCAGACAACGATAGACACAAAAGTTAACGTGGAATCATTTATTTTTTTTAGAAAAAGTTGCTTCTTTCGAAATTACTAGTTTTCTTTTGGGCGATGATGAAACACTGACTGATCATGAGAGCGATATTGCTCTGAAGAACACCAATCTGAGCCTTCCAAAAGAAATTACTTGTCGAATTTGTATAACGACCCCTGGACTACTCGGTCGAGTTGAGCGATCCGAGGCAGTAGGTGCATGTGGTAGCCCCCCCCCCCGAGTTTAGCACCTTACAGTATGAGTAGGGGTGTATAGCCGGTACTGTCCCAGCAGCCAAGTTGGGGTGGATCAATCCACATGACGTCATCCCCCACCACCCTTCACCCCCCTGGCCACGCCCCCTTGTCCACGTCCCCTTGGCCTCGCCCCCTTGGCCACGACCCCCCTGGCCCTTCTCGTCTGTGACACTTTTGCCTAGGGGCCCGCACCACAGTTTCGACCTTTTTACGTTTTCCAGCTAAACCAGCAGCAAAGTTGGGGTGGATCATCCAAGCCACGATACAAAACCAGAAGCAAAGTTGGGGTGGCTCAATCCACATGACGTCATCCCCCCTTGGCCACGCTCCCCCCTTGGCCACGCCCCCTTGGCCACGCCCTCTTGGCAACGCCCCCTTGGCCCCACCCCCCTTGACCCCACCCGTGAGCTCCCCCCCCGGTGGCCAATTCCACAATAAGAAAACCCCTTTTAAAAACTAATAACGAGCCTATTTACCAGCCGATTGTGACGGGAATTTTGCTAGATGGTAGGCATCATGCTAAGGAAGCGAATGAAGAAAGAAATTTTAAACTAGATCATCAAACAAACAGGCTATTAATTGCTAAACGTAATTTCCGTATGGGATCTCAGCTGTTTACCGGCCAATTTCGATGGACTTTCACCGTATCTTAGGTCTTGGCTTAAGGAATCTATCGCCGAAAGAAAATTGAAAACCAATCAACAAACAGAATCGCTATTAATTTTTAAACGTATCTTCCTTATGGGATCTCAGCTGTTTACCGGCCGATTTCGATGGACTTTCACCGTATGTTAGGTCTTGGCTTAAGGAAACTATCGCCGACAGAAATCGATCGGAAATCAAACCCGCTATTAATTTTAAAACGTCTTTTCCTTATGGGATTTCCGCTGTTTACCGTGCGTGGAACATCCCCGAGTGCTGCGGACCTGGAGGTGCTGCGGACCTCCCCATTACCCGATACAAAACCAATAAAGTAAGCCAAGACCTATCATACGGTGTAATTCCATCGAAATCGGCCGGTAAACAGCTGAGATCCCATAAGAAAGATACGTTTAAAAATTAATAGTGATTTTGTTTGATGATTGGTTTTCAATTTTCTTTTGGCGATAGTTTCCTTAAGCCAAGACCTAACATACGGTGAAAGTCCATTGAAATTGGCCGGTAATCAGCTGAGATCCCATACGGAAATTACGTTTAGAAATTAATAGCCTGTTTGATGATCGAGTTTCAAATTTCTTTCGTCATTCGATTCCTATGCATGAGGCCTACCATCTAGCAAAAGTCCCGTCACAATCGGCCGGTAAATAGGCTCGTTATTAGTTTTTAAAAGGGTTTTCCTTATTGTGGAATTGGCTACCGGGGGGGAGCTCACGGGTGGGGGGCAAGGGGGCGTGGCCAAGGGGAGCGTAGCCAAGGGGGAAATGGCCAAAGGGGGGCGTGGCCATGGGGGTGTGGCCAAAGGGGGTTGTGTCCAAGGGGACGTTGCCGAGGGGGGCGTGGCCAAGGGGGGCGTGGCCAAGGGGGGATGAAGTCATGTGGATTGATCCACCCCAACTTTGCTTCTGGTTTTGTATCGTGGCTTGGATGATCCACCCCATATTTGCTGCTGGTTTTGTAACGTGGCTTGGATGATCCACCCCAACTTTGCTGCTGGCTTAGCGGGAAAACGTAAAAAGGTCGAAAGTGTGGTGCGGGCTCCTAGGCAAAAGTGTCACAGACGAGAAGGGCCAGTGGGGTCGTGGCCAAGGGGGCGTGGCCTGGGGGGTCAAGGGTTGTGGGGGATGACGTCATGTGGATTGATCCACCCCAACTTTGCTGCTGGCATAGTACCGGCTATAAACCCCTACTCGTATGTATTGATAGATGAATGTTTAGACTTCCATCACGGAAAACTGCTAGATCTATTAAGTTAAAATTTTGCATTAACATAGCTTACGATGCAAAAGTTATGGGAGTATATCGTGTATAAAATTACAAGATGTCTGTCAATTACTGAAAAGGGAGTCATATGATAAAACATAATCAAAGATTTAATAGTGTTGGTCCGGTTAATATTTTAAATATGTTTTAATATTTCGCGTGAGAAGCCGGGGATAACGGCTAGTACCTTAACGGGGGAACGAAAATAACTTAACCCAAAGTATCTTTTGACGTTATCGGAAATTTTGAGTGTCCCCAAAAATGGGGGATTTTGGGAGCAGCTCAAAATTTTCAAATGTAAACCCCTTTTGAGTGACCTCTCATTTTAAAGATCTTTAAAAAAAATTGTCGAATGGTGGAGGTTGGAGGTCTGTAACGTGTTTCTATCCAAAATGGCAGCTTGTCAATGTTTTGAATACAACTCATTCTTGAAACCTGGCGCCTAAGACTTTTGGAGTTTTAATTTCACCTTTGGTGACTTAAAACTGAAAAGACTATTGAAGAAATGCTATTAAATGAAGAACTCGTATCTTTTGGTAATATTTACAATTTTTAGAACCCGCCAAATTGGGGGATTTTGGGGGCAACTCAAAATTTCCTAATGTAAACCCCTTTTGAAGGGGTTAAATTTACTTTTAACTGTCACCCTTCGCCTAGGTTTAAAAATCTCTTTAAAATGAGGGGTCACTCAAAAGTGGTTTACATCAGAAAATTTTAAGTTGCCCCCAAAATCCCCTATTTTTGCGGGACACTCAAAATGTTGAATATCACCAAAAGAGACTACTTCTTTATTTAATAGCATTTCCTCAAGAGTCGTTCAAGTTTGAAGTGACCAAAGGCGAAATTAAAAATCCAAAAGTCTTAGACGCCAGGTTTCAAGGATGAGTTGTATTCAAAACTTTGACAAGCTGCCATTTTGGATAGAAACACGTTTCAGACCTCCAACCTCCACCATTCGCCTATTTTTTAAAGCTCTTTAAAATGAAGGGCCACTCAAAAGGGGTTTATATTTGACAATTTTGAGTTGCCCCCAAAATCCCCCATTTGTGGGGGACACTCAAAATTTCCGATAACGTCAAAAGATACTTTGGGGTAAGTTAGTATCGTTTCCAAAAGGTGATTTGTTTGTTTTAACAAACAAAAAAATTAAAGGGGGGGACGGACTTTTTTTACACACTGTATAATATTTCTCCATATGTTTTCTGGTACAGAAAATCTACCTTAAAACGTCATCAAAACCAATAATTGGACATCAATGTTGAAGATTACCTTCCCCGCAAAATGCGAAAAATAATAAACCATTTTAATAACAATCACAATAATTATAGGAATGTTGCCTGCCCTGAACCGTCGTCGGGCACCAAGATTCTGAAATGGCAAATAGCAAGCAGCACAGCGGAAACTCTGACTCAACCAGCCTCTCCGCATGTGTTATATATTTATTTGTTATACAATTTTCAGCGGTTAATATACCATTTAAAAATATCATATTTAATTAATTCAGTCAAGTCTCTCAAATCTCAGATATCTTTGATAAAATTAATTATAAAAAGTATTTCCCAAGTTAGAAACGCTCTATTAACATACAAATAACCCCGTCGCAGCAAACCTGCGTGTTCAGCGAATTTCCGATGCATAAATATGTGTCTCGCTACCACATAAAGCCGCTTAACAAGTTACATAACAATACATACATAAATAAGTGATATATATACCATTTTTACCATCGATTTATTTGAACTTTACCTATCACTTCTAGAGTTTAAAACATTAGAAACAATAGTGTTTAAACACTAGAAGCGATAGGTAAAGCCCAAATAAATCAATAATAAATTCAAATCCATCGCTATTATGAGTTTTAAAAATACAGTAAAACATTTTATTTTTGGGCTGAGTACGCAGGTTTTCATCAAGGAAAGGTTTGAAACAAGGAAAATAAGAAACTTTTTTCATGCAATTATAAAAATAACTCTAGAATGTAAAGCTTTATTAATTTAGGTTCATAACTAAGGGAGGTAGGCCCTATCAAACATTAACCCATTGGCGTAGACATACGAGCAGGTCTCGTTCCTTACTTGTAATTTTATTAACGTGTGAATTGGAGTATAAAATTGGTGTTTTTAAATGGATTAATGGCATATTTAAATTAAAATATTGTTTTATTTCAGTTTAGAGAGTCGCATTGGCACACACACAGTAGACATAAGTAAAAATTAGCAAAATCAGTGTTGACCATGTGCAAGTCTCAAAGAATTAACCGATCCCGTCAACTTCCAAGCAAGCCTGCCACCGTTTATTTTACTTGGGCCCTCCCACCAACGTTGCCACAGACCGGTTAACTCATTGAGAGTTGCACAACTGGTCAGTTTTGGTCGTGTGCGGGAATCGAACCCACGAACATCGTATCGCCACCTGGCCAAGGTGTTTCCACGACGTAGCCAACTCAGCTAACACGACCAAAGGCCTGGCGGTGATATTAAGGGTTTTCAGTCAGTCCGCGCCCCTAGCGGATAGAACCGTAGACGCCCGCGGTCATTAGTTACATATTTTGCTACTAGAGTGCAGCACCAATCAATTCCCCGACTTATTGTGGAATTGGCTACCGGGGGGGAGCTCACGGGTGGGGGGCAAGGGGGCGTGGCCAAGGGGAGCGTAGCCAAGGGGGAAATGGCCAAAGGGGGGCGTGGCCATGGGGGTGTGGCCAAAGGGGGTTGTGTCCAAGGGGACGTTGCCGAGGGGGGCGTGGCCAAGGGGGGCGTGGCCAAGGGGGGATGAAGTCATGTGGATTGATCCACCCCAACTTTGCTTCTGGTTTTGTATCGTGGCTTGGATGATCCACCCCATATTTGCTGCTGGTTTTGTAACGTGGCTTGGATGATCCACCCCAACTTTGCTGCTGGCTTAGCGGGAAAACGTAAAAAGGTCGAAAGTGTGGTGCGGGCTCCTAGGCAAAAGTGTCACAGACGAGAAGGGCCAGTGGGGTCGTGGCCAAGGGGGCGTGGCCTGGGGGGTCAAGGGTTGTGGGGGATGACGTCATGTGGATTGATCCACCCCAACTTTGCTGCTGGCATAGTACCGGCTATAAACCCCTACTCGTATGTATTGATAGATGAATGTTTAGACTTCCATCACGGAAAACTGCTAGATCTGTTAAGTTAAAATTTTGCATTAACATAGCTTACGATGCAAAAGTTATGGGAGTATATCGTGTATAAAATTACAAGATGTCTGTCAATTACTGAAAAGGGAGTCATATGATAAAACATAATCAAAGATTTAATAGTGTTGGTCCGGTTAATATTTTAAATATGTTTTAATATTTCGCGTGAGAAGCCGGGGATAACGGCTAGTACCTTAACGGGGGAACGAAAATAACTTAACCCAAAGTATCTTTTGACGTTATCGGAAATTTTGAGTGTCCCCAAAAATGGGGGATTTTGGGAGCAGCTCAAAATTTTCAAATGTAAACCCCTTTTGAGTGACCTCTCATTTTAAAGATCTTTAAAAAAAATTGTCGAATGGTGGAGGTTGGAGGTCTGTAACGTGTTTCTATCCAAAATGGCAGCTTGTCAATGTTTTGAATACAACTCATTCTTGAAACCTGGCGCCTAAGACTTTTGGAGTTTTAATTTCACCTTTGGTGACTTAAAACTGAAAAGACTATTGAAGAAATGCTATTAAATGAAGAACTCGTATCTTTTGGTAATATTTACAATTTTTAGAACCCGCCAAATTGGGGGATTTTGGGGGCAACTCAAAATTTCCTAATGTAAACCCCTTTTGAAGGGGTTAAATTTACTTTTAACTGTCACCCTTCGCCTAGGTTTAAAAATCTCTTTAAAATGAGGGGTCACTCAAAAGTGGTTTACATCAGAAAATTTTAAGTTGCCCCCAAAATCCCCTATTTTTGCGGGACACTCAAAATGTTGAATATCACCAAAAGAGACTACTTCTTTATTTAATAGCATTTCCTCAAGAGTCGTTCAAGTTTGAAGTGACCAAAGGCGAAATTAAAAATCCAAAAGTCTTAGACGCCAGGTTTCAAGGATGAGTTGTATTCAAAACTTTGACAAGCTGCCATTTTGGATAGAAACACGTTTCAGACCTCCAACCTCCACCATTCGCCTATTTTTTAAAGCTCTTTAAAATGAAGGGCCACTCAAAAGGGGTTTATATTTGACAATTTTGAGTTGCCCCCAAAATCCCCCATTTGTGGGGGACACTCAAAATTTCCGATAACGTCAAAAGATACTTTGGGGTAAGTTAGTATCGTTTCCAAAAGGTGATTTGTTTGTTTTAACAAACAAAAAAATTAAAGGGGGGGACGGACTTTTTTTACACACTGTATAATATTTCTCCATATGTTTTCTGGTACAGAAAATCTACCTTAAAACGTCATCAAAACCAATAATTGGACATCAATGTTGAAGATTACCTTCCCCGCAAAATGCGAAAAATAATAAACCATTTTAATAACAATCACAATTTTATAACCTACTGGACGGTTGTCATTTATTTATTTGTCAACGTACTAAGGGCACCATCCTTCAGCGACAATAATTATAGGAATGTTGCCTGCCCTGAACCGTCGTCGGGCACCAAGATTCTGAAATGGCAAATAGCAAGCAGCACAGCGGAAACTCTGACTCAACCAGCCTCTCCGCATGTGTTATATATTTATTTGTTATACAATTTTCAGCGGTTAATATACCATTTAAAAATATCATATTTAATTAATTCAGTCAAGTCTCTCAAATCTCAGATATCTTTGATAAAATTAATTATAAAAAGTATTTCCCAAGTTAGAAACGCTCTATTAACATACAAATAACCCCGTCGCAGCAAACCTGCGTGTTCAGCGAATTTCCGATGCATAAATATGTGTCTCGCTACCACATAAAGCCGCTTAACAAGTTACATAACAATACATACATAAATAAGTGATATATATACCATTTTTACCATCGATTTATTTGAACTTTACCTATCACTTCTAGAGTTTAAAACATTAGAAACAATAGTGTTTAAACACTAGAAGCGATAGGTAAAGCCCAAATAAATCAATAATAAATTCAAATCCATCGCTATTATGAGTTTTAAAAATACAGTAAAACATTTTATTTTTGGGCTGAGTACGCAGGTTTTCATCAAGGAAAGGTTTGAAACAAGGAAAATAAGAAACTTTTTTCATGCAATTATAAAAATAACTCTAGAATGTAAAGCTTTATTAATTTAGGTTCATAACTAAGGGAGGTAGGCCCTATCAAACATTAACCCATTGGCGTAGACATACGAGCAGGTCTCGTTCCTTACTTGTAATTTTATTAACGTGTGAATTGGAGTATAAAATTGGTGTTTTTAAATGGATTAATGGCATATTTAAATTAAAATATTGTTTTATTTCAGTTTAGAGAGTCGCATTGGCACACACACAGTAGACATAAGTAAAAATTAGCAAAATCAGTGTTGACCATGTGCAAGTCTCAAAGAATTAACCGATCCCGTCAACTTCCAAGCAAGCCTGCCACCGTTTATTTTACTTGGGCCCTCCCACCAACGTTGCCACAGACCGGTTAACTCATTGAGAGTTGCACAACTGGTCAGTTTTGGTCGTGTGCGGGAATCGAACCCACGAACATCGTATCGCCACCTGGCCAAGGTGTTTCCACGACGTAGCCAACTCAGCTAACACGACCAAAGGCCTGGCGGTGATATTAAGGGTTTTCAGTCAGTCCGCGCCCCTAGCGGATAGAACCGTAGACGCCCGCGGTCATTAGTTACATATTTTGCTACTAGAGTGCAGCACCAATCAATTCCCCGACTTATTGTGGAATTGGCTACCGGGGGGGAGCTCACGGGTGGGGGGCAAGGGGGCGTGGCCAAGGGGAGCGTAGCCAAGGGGGAAATGGCCAAAGGGGGGCGTGGCCATGGGGGTGTGGCCAAAGGGGGTTGTGTCCAAGGGGACGTTGCCGAGGGGGGCGTGGCCAAGGGGGGCGTGGCCAAGGGGGGATGAAGTCATGTGGATTGATCCACCCCAACTTTGCTTCTGGTTTTGTATCGTGGCTTGGATGATCCACCCCATATTTGCTGCTGGTTTTGTAACGTGGCTTGGATGATCCACCCCAACTTTGCTGCTGGCTTAGCGGGAAAACGTAAAAAGGTCGAAAGTGTGGTGCGGGCTCCTAGGCAAAAGTGTCACAGACGAGAAGGGCCAGTGGGGTCGTGGCCAAGGGGGCGTGGCCTGGGGGGTCAAGGGTTGTGGGGGATGACGTCATGTGGATTGATCCACCCCAACTTTGCTGCTGGCATAGTACCGGCTATAAACCCCTACTCGTATGTATTGATAGATGAATGTTTAGACTTCCATCACGGAAAACTGCTAGATCTATTAAGTTAAAATTTTGCATTAACATAGCTTACGATGCAAAAGTTATGGGAGTATATCGTGTATAAAATTACAAGATGTCTGTCAATTACTGAAAAGGGAGTCATATGATAAAACATAATCAAAGATTTAATAGTGTTGGTCCGGTTAATATTTTAAATATGTTTTAATATTTCGCATGAGAAGCCGGGGATAACGGCTAGTACCTTAACGGGGGAACGAAAATAACTTAACCCAAAGTATCTTTTGACGTTATCGGAAATTTTGAGTGTCCCCAAAAATGGGGGATTTTGGGAGCAGCTCAAAATTTTCAAATGTAAACCCCTTTTGAGTGACCTCTCATTTTAAAGATCTTTAAAAAAAATTGTCGAATGGTGGAGGTTGGAGGTCTGTAACGTGTTTCTATCCAAAATGGCAGCTTGTCAATGTTTTGAATACAACTCATTCTTGAAACCTGGCGCCTAAGACTTTTGGAGTTTTAATTTCACCTTTGGTGACTTAAAACTGAAAAGACTATTGAAGAAATGCTATTAAATGAAGAACTCGTATCTTTTGGTAATATTTACAATTTTTAGAACCCGCCAAATTGGGGGATTTTGGGGGCAACTCAAAATTTCCTAATGTAAACCCCTTTTGAAGGGGTTAAATTTACTTTTAACTGTCACCCTTCGCCTAGGTTTAAAAATCTCTTTAAAATGAGGGGTCACTCAAAAGTGGTTTACATCAGAAAATTTTAAGTTGCCCCCAAAATCCCCTATTTTTGCGGGACACTCAAAATGTTGAATATCACCAAAAGAGACTACTTCTTTATTTAATAGCATTTCCTCAAGAGTCGTTCAAGTTTGAAGTGACCAAAGGCGAAATTAAAAATCCAAAAGTCTTAGACGCCAGGTTTCAAGGATGAGTTGTATTCAAAACTTTGACAAGCTGCCATTTTGGATAGAAACACGTTTCAGACCTCCAACCTCCACCATTCGCCTATTTTTTAAAGCTCTTTAAAATGAAGGGCCACTCAAAAGGGGTTTATATTTGACAATTTTGAGTTGCCCCCAAAATCCCCCATTTGTGGGGGACACTCAAAATTTCCGATAACGTCAAAAGATACTTTGGGGTAAGTTAGTATCGTTTCCAAAAGGTGATTTGTTTGTTTTAACAAACAAAAAAATTAAAGGGGGGGACGGACTTTTTTTACACACTGTATAATATTTCTCCATATGTTTTCTGGTACAGAAAATCTACCTTAAAACGTCATCAAAACCAATAATTGGACATCAATGTTGAAGATTACCTTCCCCGCAAAATGCGAAAAATAATAAACCATTTTAATAACAATCACAATAATTATAGGAATGTTGCCTGCCCTGAACCGTCGTCGGGCACCAAGATTCTGAAATGGCAAATAGCAAGCAGCACAGCGGAAACTCTGACTCAACCAGCCTCTCCGCATGTGTTATATATTTATTTGTTATACAATTTTCAGCGGTTAATATACCATTTAAAAATATCATATTTAATTAATTCAGTCAAGTCTCTCAAATCTCAGATATCTTTGATAAAATTAATTATAAAAAGTATTTCCCAAGTTAGAAACGCTCTATTAACATACAAATAACCCCGTCGCAGCAAACCTGCGTGTTCAGCGAATTTCCGATGCATAAATATGTGTCTCGCTACCACATAAAGCCGCTTAACAAGTTACATAACAATACATACATAAATAAGTGATATATATACCATTTTTACCATCGATTTATTTGAACTTTACCTATCACTTCTAGAGTTTAAAACATTAGAAACAATAGTGTTTAAACACTAGAAGCGATAGGTAAAGCCCAAATAAATCAATAATAAATTCAAATCCATCGCTATTATGAGTTTTAAAAATACAGTAAAACATTTTATTTTTGGGCTGAGTACGCAGGTTTTCATCAAGGAAAGGTTTGAAACAAGGAAAATAAGAAACTTTTTTCATGCAATTATAAAAATAACTCTAGAATGTAAAGCTTTATTAATTTAGGTTCATAACTAAGGGAGGTAGGCCCTATCAAACATTAACTATTCTCCATAAGAATAACACTAGGGCTGAGTATGCAGGTTTGCTGCTTCAGGGAAAATAAAACAATTGTTTTTTTATTCAAAGCAAATAAATAGGCCAGAACTAGGTCAAGTCACATACCAAAGTTTCACTCAAATATGATCACTTTAAAGAAAATGGAAAGAGTATTTTTTATTTGAATTAAACAACAGATAATTTAAATCAAATATTTGTTTACAAAAATCGAATTAATACAATTCATATGATAACGGTTTTTAACAAGATCCAGTATAAAATACGATTGAATCACGGATAAAATGTCTGATAACAATTAAATACATTAACTTTGAAACAAAGTCTAAGGCATCAGTAAACTACTGGTAGTGATCCTAACAACATATTAAAATATCAGAACTAACCGTTTGTTTGCAATTTTAATGTACTATATATATATATATATGATTGGCCTAGTAGAGCAAAGGTTAAATATTTTTCTACTATGGTGAATTTTGTAAACTTCAGATTTGCCCAAAAAACGGGTGGCAGTTTGGTAGTACCCAGATAGGGAGGGAGGCAAATGGTTTCCAAAAATATACATTACCACCAAGAGATATCCTGGTAAACCATGTCAGTCAAGTCCCGAATTTTGTATTGTTTGAATTCCTTTACAGCAACTTTAGAGACTCATGCGGACAGTTAACATAAAACCAATAGACACGGTCCGAGACAGTCCGTAGAAACCACAATACCCCATGTTTAAGAGTAGGACTGGCTGACTTTACCCAAAAATAGGCTGTGAGGGTAAGAGTAATTTGTTCTGTTAATGTGCAGTGTAAACATTTTAAAATGACACATCGATTGTCCAAATCGGTTGAGAAATAACGACCTAGCGGGCCGAAAACGAAATTCCTTAGCGATTAGACAGGGCCGTATGTAGGACCTCTGGGGCCCCGGGCGAATACGAAAATGGGCCCCCTAACATAAATACAAGCATGTATGTATAGGTATGTATACATACGAAACCTATTTCTCTATTCCGTAATAAAACCTTATTCATTTTAATTGTCTAGTCTGTAATAAATACACCAAATATACAAATAATTAACAAATTTTAATTTGTTAAGAAAACTTTATAAATTTTCAAAATAAAAATGTTGTATTTAATTTTCCTTACAAGATTTAGTCTGGTTTTAGCGCTCAAGCCTATATCCAACAAGCTACTAATATTTTAAGGTAATATACAATAAAAAACATCATGAATAGTTAAACCAACAACTTATAAATTTAAAAAAATCTCGTGTAATTGCTTTACCACGAAAATCATTGTACTAACATAATTGAAAACAATAAAAATATAGCACATATGAAAGCAATATCTTTGAATTCAATACACATTAGTAGTGGTGAAATGATGGTTTAACATCACTTCCGGCGCTTTTTTCCCATGTTATTCTTATGGGGATCAGTTTTTGCACCGACGCCCGATCCTACCCTACACAAATTTTCTTTTTGGCCCCTGCCTTATTTTCCCCCATTTAAAATTTGCATTAATTTTAATACATCCTTTGCAGAAATCCACGAGTTCAAAAATAACTCCACACTAAATAAACAACACATGTAAACAACTTAGAAGTTATTGTGTAGTAGTGGAGAAACCACAAAGAGGCATCACTTCCGGCGCTTTTTCCCCATGTTATTCTTATGGGGAGCCGTTTTTGCGCCGACGCCAGCTCCCGCCTATAGAGCTCCCGCGCCTTAGCCAATACTATTGTCCAACCCTTGCCTATATTAAATATATGTTCCCAATCCCCATCCCTCCTCTATATTTTTAAAAATTAATTTTCAAATTCTAAAAAACTATCTTTGGTGTTTATGGTCCGATTTGTCTGCAATTTAGATATGTTATTGTCCTAGGCAAGTGTTTTAATAAATTTCACTTACATTTCCCAAATTCACTATAACGGTCAAAAAAATTTTGAAAAATACTGCCAATTGCCAACTTCTTTATTTACTGTCCGATTTGTCTGCAATTTGGATATGTTATTGGTGTTTTAATAAATTCCCCCAAATTCCAAACTGCCAATTTTGACCCTAAAATTCATTTTAATACATCCTTTGCAGAAATCCACGAGTTCTGGCTACTTGGGAACCCGAGCCATTTGACATATAATAAATCACCCTTCCTCCTAATTACCTTCTCTACCAAATACATGTCTTTATATTTAGTCTTTAACAATTCTTCTGTATAAAATCCTCCTTTGATTATATTGCCATTCTCATCTTTCAAAATATAAGTCACAGGCTTTGTTTTCTTAACTTCTGCTATTGTAAAAAGCTCTCCCGTCCAGTTAGGGGTATATCCTTTACTAAATACATGTTTATATTTAGATATCCTTACACTATCCCCCACCTTATATTTTGGCTTTTTAACTTGTACTTTAGATGCTAACCTTTCGTGTACGTCTTTAGAGTTCTTAGCACTTACTTGGTTAGGCTTCATCCCTATGGATCTATGTACTTTATTATTATATATCCTTATTAACTTTGGAAGTAAATCCAACCACTTGTAACTCCCTTGTGCACTAAACTCTCTATACAACCAATTCTTTAAAGTTCTCTGGAACCTTTCCACAATAGCCGCCTTAGTTGTAGAGTAAGTGTGGTAGTGATTAATATTTAGAATTTTCATTAGTTTGGTAAAATGTTCATTAAAAAATTCTTTTCCGTTATCAGATTGAATATTTTTAACTCCCTTTGGGAGAATAGTTTTTATAGCTTCTGTGACTACTAATCCAGTTTTATTCTTTAGTGGAGCAGCATAAGCTTTTTTAGAAAATGTGTCTATTAAAGTTAAAATATATTTATTTCCAGAATTCTCTCTAGCATAATTCCGCATATCTATTAAATCGATTTGAACAGTTTCGTTTATACCCAACACCTTAAAAGACCTTCTAACAAAGTTCTTTCTCGCGGGCTTATGCAATTCGTAAGCAATTTTTTCCATTTTTTATTCTTTATTTTTAATGTTAACGTATCTGCCAGTCTCTGTCGTTTCAAAAACACCTCCATTGCTACCAACTAACATACCATCACTCATTCTTTGATATACATAGTTTTTTGGCAAATATGCCCCTCCATCTAAAGTCTTAAATCCGCTTAAAGATGTAGGGTCTGCAACCAACAATTTAGGATTGTACATCATCAAATCGATTTCATTATTGTCTTGCATAAATTTATTAGTTTTATTGTTAAACCTTAATGCGTGTGATTTTAAACAAATATCAAATTTAATATTGTCTTGTCTAAAAGTTTTAATATTATCGTCATACCTCAAAACCTGCGACATTAAACAAACATCACTCCTATCTTTGCCTTCAGGTATATTCTTTATTAATTTGTCCTCTGCATCCCACACATCGCCATCTAATGTTAACACACTATAATATTTATCCCCCTGTTTTATTATGCTTTTCTCACCTTTTGTTAATATTTGCTTAACAACAGCCACATCATTTGGCAATGTCCCAGGTAAAATGTTTGTTAATTGCTTATTTTTACCATCAAATTTAAGACCGTCTAAAGTCACAGTCTGATGTTTTGTAACACAATCGTTCTCATCAACAGCGGGTTTAACACGAACTAGCCTTTTATTATTAAAATCCCAAAAGTTTAGATCCATTTTTGGTACTTGAGAGACGTTTACAACATCATCGCTTTCTTTACCAGCCAACAAATTACTTATTTTTCGCTTTTTGGCATTCCAAACATTTCCCTCCGATTCCAAAAATTCATAATTATTTTTGTCTTGTACAAAGACACCATCTTTTCTTATTAAAGTTTGCTCTAATGTGGGCACATCGGTTGAGCTTTCACCTCGTTTAACATTAGTAATTTTGCGTTTATTAGCGTTCCAATTATTATTCTTGGATTCTAAAAACTTATATTTAGTATTACCTTGTACAAAAACATCACCTTTCCTGGTTAACGTCTGCCCCAAAGTCGATACATCGTCAGTAAACTCCCCACCTTTAACATTACTAATTTTATAATTTAAAGCATTCCAACCATCATCTTTTAGATTTAAAGTAGTTTCTTTAAAACTTCTAGCTTCTGGTTTACTATACGGGTTATATATGCGATAAAATTTATCTATCATATTTTTATTTAATAAACAATTCCACTTTCCCTCAATTCTTCTATGATAGAATCTATCTCATTATCCACTCCAGAATTTCCCGCCAATCGGCTTAACCAAAGCAGTCTTAACCTATCTACAAGCTCATTAGGATCGTCCCAATAAACATAGTCTATTTTATTACCAGTTACCTGCCTTAAACCTTCACCAACAGTCTTAAACAGGGGTTTAATTATATTAAGATATTTAGTGTGTTTATTACTTGACATCGCCGCACCTGTTTTATAACCCTTTAAATGTGCATTTGTAGCTTCCAAAATCTCTTTATAATTTTGCAAATCAGCCTGACTATAGTTTACGGGTTCTTTTAAAGTTAACAATTCCCACAATCCCTTTGTCCCTTTATAAATTGTTTCTCCAACCGTAACATCATCATTGGCAATTTGAACTTCCTGATTCCCAATAAAAAATTTATTTCCTTCTCGCCTAATACCATATGTGGTGTCTGTCATACTACTTCTACTAAGGTAATTTCCTAAATAGTCTGATGCTAAAAGACCAAAATCTAATTTGTGTGGTGTTATTTGTGTTATTCTTGGTATTCTAGACGGGGTCTTTTCTAAAATCATTGGGAGAACTGGCCTCTCTGTTTTTGTGGCTAAATTTTTTAATTCTTGCAAAGGCTCTATTAACGGTTGGAATGTTTGGAACCTCTCTTCAGCCTCTAGAAATTTACCACGTTTTAACGCCCTATATTTTTCTCTTATTTGTTTTGCAGACTCTACCAATTCTTGTTGAATATTTGTTTTCATTTTATTTACATTTTATTTATCTCATTTGCCAATGGATTATACTCAAACACTTTATCGTGTATTATTAGGCAATATGCAGATGTGTTTGAAGGGACATTTTCTGCAGTTTCAATTTCTAATTTAATATCTACAACCCCCTCTTTCACTGATTCATTCTGTCTAGAACAATCTATTACAATTAGAGGATATTTATTTATAAAGTCAGCTCTGTTAAACATAGGATCGGGGACGGTGTTGTAGTAACTCTCCCTAAACCTCACAAACATCTCATAAGCTTTAGAGGCATCTCCATTTTCAAAGTCGAGATTTAAATCGCTATAAGGATAATATTCAGAGTTTAAAAACACTTTGAGATTTTTCAATTTACAGTGATCAAATTCATCAGTTCTTTTTCGTGCACTGTTGTCCCTACCTGTTTGGAAACCAAATATAACATACCTGGGCTTCTCCAAACTCGAAGACGTCTTAACTGACCATGTGTGTCTCTTGGTTTCGGGGTATGATGGAAGTTCGTGTAGCTCCAAACTTCTAAATGCAATTTGCAAATTTTTATTTTGCAATAACATCTTTTGTAATTGAAGCTTCTCCCCATCAGATGGTACCACGTGTGGCATCACCCACTGAATCGATTTAAGTGTAATTTTAGGAATAGGATCGACACCAGTTGGAGCATTAGATGTTGTTAATATACAATTTAAGTCGTTTTTGGATCTTTTCAACACCAATTCTTGTTTAACATTTACTAAAACCTTATTAAAATCCTCAAACACACCCATTAACAGCTCTAACGGGACACAAGTACTAAACTTGCCGCTTTTATGGAACTCCTTTAAATTTTCATCAGAATCAAATGCTACATTTGACAATTTAGTTGTTTTATTGTAAGAGCACAATATTTTCATAAGACTGGAAATTCCCGGATTTCTTACAATATCTATTTCTTTACCAGCAACTTCGTATCTAATTTCGTCAAATAAGAATGCAAATGCATTATTTATAAAATGTCCTTTATCATGATTCTCTATTTCTCCTTTAATATACAAATAACTCCTACATGGGAGTGTTAGTAAATCTTGATTATTTATGCATATTCGAATTTCATCGGAATTATTTATTGCTAAAGTGTTGTGTGGAACATAGGAGTGATTTGTAATTTTAACCAGGCTATCATCGTATTGGAATTTTCCTGCAACGTCTAGAAAATCTTCCATTTTTATTAATAGAAAATTTTAACTTCAACCCAATTGATCGCAGAAACCTGGCATTTTGCACACTCAGCCCGTTCTTGTAAATTCTCATATCTTTTTTATATGACAAGTAATTGTAGTTTCTTCTTTATTAAAGTCAATTGGCTTGTCGTGTTGATCTGCAAATGTAATGCTAACAACATCTAAACTTCTCTTATTTACAGGGAAGTATATAATATTTCTGGGAACCTCAATAATCTTGTAGCCCGGAGGAGCTTCTGGATAAAAACTGTGTATGGTGTGTGATTTGTCACCATTTAAATAAGACCCATTCGCAATATTACATTTTACTCTAATCACATTTACATTATTTATGTTGATTTTATTTACGGATTTAAACGCAATATCTGGAGTAGAAAATCCTTTAAATCCCAATAATTCAGACCCTAAACACGGTTTTGTAAAATCAAACACATGGCCAGAATGTAATGTGGCTTTCATAGTTTTATTATCGGCTATAAGTACAAAATCTGGGAGTTGCTTTTGAATTTCCTTCGCAAGCTCAAACACTTCGTATGTACCTTCAGCAATTTCAATTACATTTGGAGCTTTGTGATCATAATAATACACATCCTCACCCTCGTCTATAGTTAATTTTGTGTCTTTAAGTTTATTTAATTTTGGAACTAGGCCTTTGTAAAATATAAGTTTGACTTTTGTATTAATTAATGCTACTTTATTTTGTATAATAACTTCAACTTTACCATCTAATGCCCGGTTTAATTCGTCAATTGTAACCCCCCCTTTTGGGGTTGTAATTTTGTGCATTTTGTAATATGTCAAAGTATTTAGAGGTTTTTTAACATTAAATATAGAATTATAACTTTGAAAATCTACCAGCCCAATTACATAATCACCATTTAATTCTATAGGAGGAAAGAACACTGACTTCAACTCTGGCTCTGTACCTGTGAATGTTATAGTAAATGAATCCATTTTTATAAACTAAAATTTTTCAGAAATGATAAACATAAAATTCCACAAATGGAACTGTTTAAATCTTGTATTTGATCAGTTGTATAGTAAATTTTAGATGGTACAAAATATTCAATTACCTCTTTTGGAGGCTGTATTCCGAAAGGGTCAAAATATATTACAACATCTTTATTTTTACGATATGCTGTCCAATGTGTGCCCCTGTCACTGTCTAAATTAATAATTCCACATTCTCTTACTTTTGGTCTCTGTTTTCTTAGCTCGTTTTTTAGGTACACTCCTCGAAAGTGAGGCACGTCTCTTGCTGCCTCTAACAGCTGAAAGTTGTCCATCTTTTTTATTAAATTTTAATCCCATTCCCATTTTTGCCTTAGCCTTCATCAAATTTGTCACTGCATAAGCTGCTGCTTTTTCGGCCAGACTGGCGTCCTTTGCCGAAACCCTAGTCCAAGCCTGGTCCGCTAATCTCATATCTGCCTTGTTCCGGGCGGCTGTATCAGGATTATTCATGTAGAATATGTCGTGCTCTTTACAATAAGAGTCTAGCTTATTTTTTGGAGGTACATTTCTGGCTAAATTTTCACGTATATTAGTTGCTGGACCACAATATGAATACGACGGGATGTGGAGGGGGAAAGGAAGGTTGTTTATAAGGGTATTTAACAAGCCACGGCCTCTATATGGCTTTAAGAATAATCCCTTACCCTTCTTACACTTTCTCTTTGCCATTTTTATTATATAAAAAAATTAACAAACATAGCACACAAAGAAAATACACCATTATATAAAAAATGTCATTTATTCAACAAAAGAACAAATTTAAAATTGCACATAAAGAAAATACACCAAAGAAGTTGGGTCTATTTCCTAATAATATTCGCTGTCTTATAATAGGGCCCAGTGGTTCGGGGAAGACTGTTGTAATTTATAACTTAATTGTAAAAAAACAAGGATTAAAGTTTACAAATTTATATATAATATCCAAATCTTTAGAACAAGAAAAATATAAAAAAATAATTGAAATATTCCGTCTGTGTGATGAAGTTAAATTACACACATATTCAAACTGTGAAATCACACCAAATGATGTAGAATCACACTCAATAGTTGTATTTGACGACATAAATAGTCCAAATATCACTCAATTTTTCTCAATGGGCAGACACAAAAATATTAGCAGTTTTTACTTGTGTCAATCTTACAGTAAAGTAAACAAACATTTACGTGACAATGTTAATTTCCTAATATTATTTAAACAAGACGATTTAAATTTAAAACATGTGTATAACAATCATGTGGGAAATGATTTTTCATTTAACCAATTTAGAAATCTCTGCCATCAGTGCTGGGATAGGTCTAAATATGGCTTTATTGTAATAGACAAGGAAAGGCCAAAGAATAATGGCAAATACAGATTTATGTTTGACCAATTTTATAGTGACCAAGGGCAAGGGTGTTGATGCCATCTAGAATAAACCTCTTGTCGTCATCAAAAGAGAGTACCTTTTTGTTCATCGTTAATGTTTGCAGACGGTGGTTTGTGGATTTAATTCTTGTAACATTCTCGTAGTAATCTTCTCCGGTTGCAAGACAGTGTAAGTAGTGTTGGTGTCTTAAGAGATGTTTAACTGTAGCGCCGTCAGCTCCTTTTGCCTTCTTAACCTCTAACTGCTTTTCTTTTTCGTATAACCACTGTAGAGGAATGAAAGAGTATAATTTTGGCCTTAAACCACAATATTCATACATAATTTGACCATTTAATTCATCTTTAAACTTGCCCGTAACTTTTTTGTTTTTATCAGAGTATAAGAAATGATCTTTACTATATGCAGAGGTGTCAAAACGGTCCAAGTCACTTTGTATTTCCTTGTAAAAGTCCTCTGTTACTATAGAATACATCAGAGAATCCGTGTCTGTCATTAAGAACTTTTTATTCTTAAATTTTGACATATAATTATAGTGGAAATCATACATTATTACTTTACTGATATCCAAAATGGTCATTCCTAAATATATTGGTTTATCAAACTTTACAATTAATTTATTTAAATGCACAGCATGCAACTTGTTATCGAACATTTTGCTGCAGTCAAATCTTGGCTTTGTAACATACTTTGTTAACTTAGACTCGTCTACAAGATGTATATCACGAAACTTGCGTTGGTTCATAATTGTTCGACCAAAGAGACTGTTATTTAACAGTTTGTAAAAGTCTTTTTCAAAATCATGTTCAGCTTTTTGTCGCTTTTCAATATTAAAATTAATATAAGGCGCGAGCCATTTTGATTGTCTGAATTTTAAGATTCTGTGGTATTTTGTAACTACCAAACCCAGTTCTTCGTATTTTTTTAGTGCTTTATAATGTAGAATATATTTGGTTTTGTCATTTAAGTTTGGTATTAATTTTCCATTCATTTTTTATGGTGCGAGCGGGTAGTCATTATGCAAGTCGTGTAAACTTTTATCGTATTTTAAATCAACTTCCAAAATAAATCCAAAGTTTTCATTTTGATTGTATTTATAATCTTTCTCATTTGTCCATCTAAAGCCATCAACGGGCAACGACTCACACATTGCTGTAGAGTATAGCGAGTTGCAGTCTAAGTATACAAGATAGGTGCTTTCTTGATTTGGGTCATAATGTTCGCCCATGTACTTATTGTTGGCTTTAGCGTGGCGCGTGGAAATCATGCTTACACCGCCTCTAATGGCATGTTCTATAAACAAATGCATGTCAATGTCACTAAATAACTGTAATTTTATGCCGGTCATTCTAAGACACGCCTCCCATGTTAGTCCAGGCAATGAGTACTTGTGGACAGGGTCGAGTTTATAATCCTTTAAACTCAAGTCCCTAAATGTCTCAAACACATCAGCCAATAACAACACATCTGTTTTAAGGTATAAATCGTGATATTCTTTTAAATTCTTTATATTAAAATGATTCCATACGTTTTTAGCATGTTCATATTGTGCAGGAGATATACATTCTTTAGTTAGGCTGCTGTAAAATGCCTCTATGGGTGGTAGGGGCTCTAAAAACTTTTCTGGTCCTGTCATGTATTCGTACGGAAATTCGCCCTTGCGTTGTAGTAGTGGATTGTCTATAAATCTAAACGTATTTAAATTGGAAGCTAATTTGCTTAAGGGAAGAGACAGAAAGTTGTATGAATCCAAAAATACCAAATCATCAACAGAGAACGATATATATTTTTCCATGTCTTTGGCTATGCAATTCAATTTGCGATTGAATTTTCCCAAGTGTTGCATTATTAAATGACCATCATAGTTTTTAAGATTGTGGAAGAATACTGGAATTTTCTTGGTTACTTTATAGTTTAAATTGCAAGCGTTGTGGGAGGGTCCTCGGAACTCGCCCGTTAGGTGGCAGTGGTCGCGCACTTTATCACCCAGTAACAGCTGTTGGCATATGTGGCAGTATTTAGAGTTTTTGAAGGATGCCTCTTGCTCTGCAGTCATTACAAGGGGAACATATACTTCCATCTGACTTTTAATAAAGTCATAGGTTTTAAATAACTTTTCAAAAAATACATCCATTACATTTTCACCGCTGTACAACTCTTCGTAAATAATTTTAGAGTCTCTCACCACAACATAAGCAAATCCAGAAGGAGTGTGTTTGCCGCAGTTTATAAAACATTCGAAATCTGCATAAATCACAAAGGGAGCTTTAAGTTGATATTTGTAATTCGTAAATTGTAGTGTATCTTTTTCAGACATTTGTACTCTTTGATGCCCAAAGGGTTTACAATATGTTATGTGACGTTCCAATTTATTTTTGGTGCCAAAATGTTGCAAACAGAACTTGCAAAAATATTTCTTATTGGCGTGTTTTGTAGAATTAAACATTAACTTGTCAAAATCACGAATTAAACAGTAATGTGATTTCTGACCGTGTTTTAGAAGCAGCAGATTGACGTGAGTATTGCCGTTTAGTTTAGTTGTTCTCAGTGGATATATTGTTTTTCCTTCAATTCCATATACATTAACACTTATGTTATTTTGTTTTTCAAATTTATCAATGTCAGATATTTTTACTGGATATTTTATATTTGTCATATTTAACTGGCCCTCATAGGGTTCGTAGTGAACTACTCGATTTGCATTTTCTTTACTATTCCTTGGTCTTAAGCTTGCTAAAACACTCCAGGTGAAACATTTATTATCGGTGTTTTTAATATTTAAAACAGCGTGTTTTGATTTTATATTTTCTGGCGTGGGAATGTATGATTTGGGAGTTAGGGGCTTATATTTGTAAACATGCAACTGCCAGTATTTGGTGCGGTCATATATCCATCCACTGCCCTGAGCTTGATACTTGTGCATGGAGGTATCGATTTTTAAAAGTGAATTTTCAATTTGAGTCTTTAGCTGTGCTTTCTCAATTGATAAATTAGTTAAACTTCGAAAATCAGCAATACATTCTTTGTCAATGATTAAATCACCATTATTACTAACTGTGTGTTTGATGAATTTTACTCTCCTAATAAGAATCCATTTGATAGGTAGAGGACAAGATTGGAGAGTGTCTAATATATCCGCGGACTCGCCGTAAAACTTAAACACATTATAGGGTCGCTTGTCACATCGTAGGTGGTGGCGGGGTTTGTTCCGGGTGATGACTCTCTTACACACATTACAAGTATTGTGGTTCTCTAGCATATGCATTTTAAAATTGCTATTGTCAAATATTTGATGACATATTTTACAAATTTTAGGAATAACTTTGTGAACAAGTCGATAATGGCGTAATAAATTGCTTCTGTTGGAGTAAGACGTGGAGCACTGTGCACAGGTCAACATTTTTTGTTGGAATGAGGGTGGTGATTTTGGGGCTTCTATATATATCCTTGGTTGAAAATTTTAAAATTTTATCTTTTTTAAATAATAAAAACATATTTTTTAACTCTAAATAAGACATTTTTGCAGTTTAATTACTGCAAAAATTAAAAAAATTTCCAATTTGGTGGTGCAATATTATTTTTTACATACACATTTTAGGTATTAATACACATTTGGAAATGGTGAATTGGAGATTTACAAATATTAGGCTATTTCAATTATGGATTAACAGTTGTCCCTAAAGACATCACACCACTGCTAACACTCACACAGAGTCCTGGGTGGAGAGGCCGTGACTTAGTGTGTTAGTATGTCGGCGTGTGCAGGCAGCGGATCGTTGCGCGTGCAAGCGGCGGATGTTTTAATCAGTTGGCAGTTCGACCGTAGTTGGAATTAAAACACTACAACAATCAAGAAGTTGGCGGCAGTATTTTTGGGGGAATTTATTAAAACACTAGGACAATAACATATCCAAATTGCAGACAAATCGGGCAGTAAATAAAGAAGTTGGCGGCAGTATTTTTCAAAATTTTTTAATTCAACCGTAATAGTGAATTTGGGAAATGTAAGTGAAATTTATTAAAACACTTGCCTAGGACAATAACATATCTAAATTGCAGACAAATCGGACCATAAACACCAAAGATAGTTTTTTAGAATTTGAAAATTAATTTTTAAAAATATAGAGGAGGGATGGGGATTGGGAACATATATTTAATATAGGCAAGGGTTGGACAATAGTATTGGCTAAGGCGCGGGAGCTCTATAGGCGGGAGCTGGCGTCGGCGCAAAAACGGCTCCCCATAAGAATAACATGGGGAAAAAGCGCCGGAAGTGATGCCTCTTTGTGGTTTCTCCACTACTACACAATAACTTCTAAGTTGTTTACATGTGTTGTTTATTTAGTGTGGAGTTATTTTTGAACTCGTGGATTTCTGCAAAGGATGTATTAAAATTAATGCAAATTTTAAATGGGGGAAAATAAGGCAGGGGCCAAAAAGAAAATTTGTGTAGGGTAGGATCGGGCGTCGGTGCAAAAACTGATCCCCATAAGAATAACATGGGAAAAAAGCGCCGGAAGTGATGTTAAACCATCATTTCACCACTACTCACATTGATTTGGAACTCTTTAAAAGGTCGTTGATCAACATATTGCTGGATAGACTTTATTAAATAGTATTTCATGCAGTATAGACGGTAAAAACTCCTTCTTTCTCGGCATGTCTTGGCTGAAAAATCATAAATTATATGTTCAAAGTTAACGCCAACACAAAATATATTTTTCTAAACTCTGGTTTAATGCTAATTCAAAGGTAACTTTTTACAAGTTTAAACTTTAAAACATGTTATTTTTCCTGATGCATTTGATATTATCGCACATAAAACTATTCTTAAAGAGATTTAAATATTTGGAAATGTAGTAAAAAGTCAGTTATATTGTAGACGTTTGTACATTATTTTCGTGATAAGTTTACGTGATGTTGATACGATGAAATATTATCTTTATTATTGGGCCTTGTTTCTTCCTACGTTAAACTTCGCGTGGGGGGTAATCGGAGGATTCAGTGCTGGCAACAATGATAAGCATACATCCCGTAACACTCACCGAGACCGGGGCAGTGCTGATCGTATTGAGTAAACTAATTTGAAACCATCTTCACCTTCAAACTATTATCAAATCCAGTAATACTGTATAATACAAACAAAAAACAACAACAAAAAAGGATAAAAACTTCCGTACCATTATTAATATTATCTTTATTATTAATTGTATTATCATATTTAGTATAAGTAGTGTAACTTTGAGAGTTCTGGCCCATTTTATTGACAGCTTCCGGTCACGTGACTTTTTGTGAAGTAGCTGTGACGTAGTTGGCGACGTATATTGGTGACGTCAGGTGAGATAGGTTAGTTCAAGGTCATCCTGAGGATGTTTTAAAAAAGAAATCCTGCACAGGTTTGATTCGATAGTTTCCATTCGATAAATATATCGAATGAAAACTATCCAATGAAACCTGTGCAAGATTTTTAGCTTTTATTTTTATTTATTTATTTAAAATAATACATATCAAATATTAAAAAAAACATGAGCAAGATGGTGGACTTAATTCTAACTATTTATTTATTTACAGTAATGTACATTTAGGCAATGATTGTCAGAGAACCACCAATTCTGTGGTACCCGTTGCTTCTGTAGATGGGTAGGGTTCACATTCTCCACAATAATACTTCATTCTAGGCGCGGGTGGAAGTGATGATGGTTGCCACGATGACTTCTTCGATGCTTACATTGAACGAGGCAAGAGGTTCATACTCTCCAAAATTATATATATTCCCCTGTGTCGGTGGAAGTGTAGTTGCGGATGTTCTCCAGTGTTCTTGAGCTAAAGAGTTAGTTGCAGAAATATCCAAAGTTAGTTTGTAGCCGTTTACAATCAAACTTTTAAGTCATCGGAAAGAAGTTGCAAATCATGAACTGTAGAAAGATGAACAGTATTGTAGTGGACACATTTAATTTTGAGAGCCGTGATGTTACCTCGTGTACGGCTACTCACGGAGTGTGCTTCCCACATCCTCACCTTCCTTTTATACGCTCCCCCTCCACTTTTTTCACATCTACGATATGAATATTTTCATCACCTATTGGAGTTCTGCATATAATGCAATAGTTATACACCAGTCCACAATCAGTGCATGTACAACAGTGTATACAAGGTAAAAATAGTAAATTTTTCTCAGAGAATAAACATACTACACATTCATTTCCTTCGCTCTTATTTTCCTCGGTTGGTGTTTCTGAAGTTTTAACAGGATGAGGTTGATATACTTTCCGATGGTTTTGTACAAACTCTCTACCTTTTTGAACTAACAGATAAGCACACCGGTCAAACCATTGTGCGTGTTCTTCCCATGGGTTATCTGTCGATTGCCAATCCTGCAATCCTCCTCGACAATCAATAGAACAAATTAAATATTTTTACATGGATAAACTGGGTGAAAATCTTTAACAGGAGCAGAATTTACAGTGCCGCCATGACAGAGTCTTTTGCCAGTTGTTCGTAGCCAACTTGCAGTAAGTATTGGAAGGTTAAGTCCTCTCGTAGATGATCGAGATCTTTGCATGACAACAGACTCTCGATGGAGGGCACCGTATCCTCGCAACCCTCTGAAACAATGGGTTCAACTAATTGAGTTAGGCTACCTTACATGAAACAAAGCTTCTAGTTAATACACTGACAACATAATTCTTCTTCTTTTACAAATTTTGCTAAGAAAGTGTTGAATGTTAATTTTTGTTACAAACATAATTGAGAACTTCTGACGGATTGCACTCAGACACCCTGAATTTAACTTTTAGTAACAACGGTAAGACAGCTTGCAAACAACAGTTTGACTCATTGCCCCCAGACACATTGAGTTGACAAGCATTTGGCAACTACTAGCTTGTGAATGTTTTCTCAAAATATGGTCAGACAGCTAGGAGTGGAGAGGCAAACTATATTGCGAACACACACTTTACGATCCCATGCATTATTTTCCTGGTGGAATCAATATTTTGGTAACATATAACTCTATTCCAAACGTTAGTGAAGAAATTAATAACAAAATACATTATTACAAGACAAAAGGTGATAAAGGAAAATATTTAGCTTTGGAAGAATTCAGTTTACCGACAGGAGCTTATGAAATTGACAATATAAATGAAGTTATACAAAAACATATTGGAAAAGAAAATATAATGATAAAAGGCAATAATAATATAATGAAAGCCGAAATCACTTGTAAGTAGTATATTGATTTTAATCAAGAACATTCAATTGGTAGTTTACTGGGGTTTTCGAAGGAAACAAAAGTATTAGAACCTAATACAACTCATTCTGGTAATAAAACTGTGACGATCATCAAAGTTAATAGCATAGACATTACATGTAACATTATACAAGGATCCTACAGAGATGGTGAGAATCGTCATATATTACACACATTCTATCCATCAGTTGCACCAGGTTTCAAGATAGTAGAAAAGCCTCAAAACCTTGTGTACCTACAGTTAAACACCAGTTTCATTTCAGACATCGTGCTGAACATGGTGGATCAAGACGGAAACCTTATTGACTTTATAGGAGAAGCTATTACTGTAAGAATACATATAAAATCATCCGCCTAGACAATGGGGTTATCATTTAAAAAGAGAGAGCCAACCAATAAAGAGGCCAGTAGCTCATCAGCTGTAGAAGGATTAACAAGTGACAACATTTGTTTTCTAGAAGAAATTGGATTAAAAGTCATTAACAATGGATATACTGGATATAGCGCAGGGTCCAACATTCGACGAGACCTTATGGGAAAAAGGAATATCACACGCACAACCCTTACGCTTCGTCCAAATTAAACAATAACGATGAAAATAGGATTCCTATACAACAACAAGACATTTGTACTCTTCCATGTGAAAGTTATTTATATATTGAAGGAAAAGTAACAAAAGCTGATGGTACTGCTGGAACCACTGTTCCGTTCATAAATAATCCTATAGCATTTTTTTTGACGAAATTAGATATGAAGTTTCAGGAGTTACAGTAGATTCAACAAAAAAGGTTGGAATTTCCAGTACATTGAAAGGATAAGCGTCTTCAACACCAAATGAGAAGAATCTGTTAGCTGTCGCAGGATGGGTTGCACCAGACAAAAGTACAATCACTCCTGACTCTTCGGGAAACTTTGATTTCTACGTACCTTTAAGATTGATTACTCCTAGGATTTGCTGAAGACTACAGAAGAATAATAATAAATGTAAAACAAGAACTAGTTTTATTAAGATCATCAAACGATAAAGATATTATTAAATCAGCTGCTGGAACAACTGATGCCAATTTAGACTGGAAATTAAGATTAGACAAGATTGTTTGGAGAGTACCACATGTGCGACTAAATGATGAACATAGGATTACATTATTATGAAAGTTAAAATCAGATCGAGACATTGTAATGTCATTCAGAAGCTGGCAGTTTCATGAATACCCCGTTTTACCTACAACACAACGACATACATGGACTGTAAAACTTCTACTCATTTGGAAAAGGCGAGATATGTAATATTTGGATTACAAACGAAGAAAAAAATTATAATAACTGAAAATGCTGGTGAATTTGACCATTGCAAATTAACAAACTGTAAAGTGTTCCTGAATTCACAATTCTTTCCCTACGACAACTTTAATATATCTTTTGATAAAAAAAGGTACAGTGTTTTATACGATATGTACGCTAGGTTCCAAAATTTATACTACGGCAAAACAAACACACCTCTACTATCTCCCGTACAGTTTGAATCGAAAGCTCCGATTGTTGTAATTGATTGCTCCAAACAAAATGAATCTGTAAAATCGTCTAGTGTTGATATAAAAATAGAAATGGAATTTCAAGAAAACGTACCTGCAAATACATCTGTGTATTGTTTAATTTTGCACGGTAAAATTGTTACATACACACCATTGACCGGTATTGTAAAGACAGCATTGTAAACGTTGTACCACCACCAGACACCACCACTGTCACTAACCTATAAATAGCGGAGCAACAATGCAGGTCTTCAGTTGATCGCCTGTCGTTGCATGGGTAACATCTTCTACAAAATGAGTTCTCCATCCGTTGTACAAGGTGATGCAGAGGTAGCACCGTTATTGGAACATGATAATACCGAAGCAGAAATCATCAAGGAAATAACTGCATTTTTAAAGTTTGGTAAAAGAGATAGAGAGGAGGAAAGTAATGCAGACCCATCAAAGGTAGTATCAAAGAGGAAGAAGAAAGTTGAAGAAAATATTCCTCCTCACATTTTAACTGAAGTTTTTTTGCGAATCTTTTACCCCATCTCAGCATGCATCAGTAAAAGTGTATCAGTTGGATTGATGAAGTCATTGGATTATTCCCCTACAGTAATACTACACCATGGAACAAAAAAGGTTTTATTTTCGCAAAATGCTTGGGAGTCATTTTTGAGACATGTACATTTAATAGAATGTTATTTCACTAACAGTTTGTGTGGAAGGAAAACACATATTTGTCTTTTGGATTGTGACAATGAAATCGATATTATTACACATCACGGACAACTACAAGTGCGAATTAGAGACTTGACTCAACATGAAAATAAGATTCTACTATCACGTGAAGAATTCTACGTTTTAAACTACGCAACAGAACCTATTACAAGGTACATGAGACAGTTGGTATTTGCAAGCGCTATTATTAAAGAATATTTGGTCGATACTTTGGAAAAACAACCTGATAGCACCATCGTGTACGGACCTGCGGATACACCTATTTTTAATAGAATACCTCATGAAGTTTGCATGTGGAGAAAGTTAAAGGATTTTGAACCACTTGTAGAAATCGCTATAGAAGCTACAGAAGAAACAACACAGGAAAAAGAAGAAGAAACAAAAAATCAAGAAGAAGAAAACGAAAGACAAGAAGAAGAAGTTAAAAAAGACTAAATTTTGGCTTAATAAAGAAGAACATACGTGGGGTAGGCCTATTGGGGACGGTGCCCACGTTAAATATACACCAACGCGCCTGAAACTGTACGGCCTGGTATTTAACCTACCGTGGTGTGGAAAACAGTTTAGTTGATCGTCAGGTGCCATGACGAGCGGAGGAGATGAAGAAGTGGATGTAAAGCCTTGTGTATTAGAATTTCAAGCATTTCGAAATAATGGTGATAGGTTTATTATCAAGGAATTAGTAATTTTAGACTTGCTTACATTTGTAGCCTACCCATTCACGTTTGAAGCTCCTTTTTCTTTTAACAAACTTAACGCCAAAGCAAAAACTACAAACAAATGGATAACAAAATACTTTCAACACATACATTGGTATGAAGGATTTATAAGCTACAGTAATCTGCACAGTATTATGTTTAACTTTTGCAAACAATATTCGCATATATACACAAGAGGATTAGAAAAAAAGAACTGGATACAAACGCACACGCACTGTGATGTTTTCGATATAACTATCAGTAAGGACTTCAACATTAATCTCGGTAATATTTGTGTTGCTGCAAAAGATCTTAAACACTGTCAAACAAACTGTGCATTGTACAACGCATATCGTTTGGCTGCTTACTTGAAACAAACGCAGGAATGTGGTGGGGGTAGCGGAGAACAGAAATGTGGTGGGGGTAGCGGAGCCTATAAATACGAGGAGACAACACCGCTCCAGCACGAGTATTATTCGAGACTCCGAAGAGGCAACATCACAGAAGATACCACCACCACTGACGAAGATGGCATCACAACAGTTTCTACAAACACTGGTTGATAAATTCAACACTCACTCAAAATCCGACCTTCTGCTTACTAAAAAGTGTTCAGAACTAAAAGAACAAAAACACTACATTATTCATAACATCAAGAAAGTGGAAACCACACATGGAGAAGCAATTCTAGCATCATTGAGCGAAGGACCTCTTTCACTTCAGGAGATGAGCCGAAGTTTCAAGTATTTCTTCCAAAACAATTTGTTCAACTGCTACAAAATGAAGACTTGCGAGATATTCAACCGGGGACGTTGTATTTGGTATCACACGGCGTAAGCGGCAACAACTCGACGGAACTCACTCTGCACATCACGCATCTTTGTACATAATGTCTCTGTTTGTATTTCTAGTCATCAATGTTAGACTTAAGCTTATTGTATTGTAAAATGTTTGTTTAGTAAATAAAATTAAAAACAAAAAAATAAATAAAAAACAACAACACAGCAGTATATTATTTTATATACTGCTGTATTGCTTTTTTAAAATTCAAACGGATGACCTTGAACTTTCATTCAGGGTTAACTTATGAAGAGGTATAAAAGAGGGGGAGCACTGAAATTAGTCTCAGTCTTGTCTAGCACACGCTGCAGCTAACATGTCGGTGCCACCGATGAACAATCTACCATTCGGTGACAATTTGAAGACTTATTGTTGCGGTTTAAAATGTTTGAAAGTACCAGGCAATCTAGTTGACAGGAAAGCTTGTCGTAAGTGCGAGTGTTTCAGCTATTGCATATGTAAGTGTAAAACATATCAAATGAACCGACAAAATAAAATACAAGAATTACGGCGACGGATTACATTACTTTGGCGGCAAATGTGGTAGCAACCATCTGCCCCGCGCCAGCTGCCATCTGCCCCACGCCAGCTGCTTTGTGACCACCTGCCCCGCATCCTACACATTTACCCCCACAATTTTATTTAATACCGGAACAACGCTAGCTTGCGAATGGTCAGTACACCTCCGGCTCTTGACTGGTGAACATCAACCTCTCCGAGACGCTCTTCACAAAATAATATTATCATGTCACTCAAGATCTGATAGATGTTTCCATTTCATTGCCGTCAGGTAGAAGTACCCTATGGAACAGATCGGTGTCGACAAAGTTTTCGGCGCAATCTCGACACATAGTACCTGCCTCGCGCCAGCTGCCATCTGCCCCGCGCCATCTGCCCCGCATCCTACACTTTTACCCCCCACCATTTTATTTGATACCAGAACTCTAGCTAGCGAATAGTCAGTACACCTCCGGCTCTCAACCGGTGAACATCGAGCTCTCTCCACGCTCTTCACAAACGTAAAACATTATATTGAAATGTCCATTAAAATTAGGTGTATTCATTATGACTCTATTTATCTGGCGACTTTCCAAGACCTCGAGGTATTTAGTGAAGAGTTAAGGCTTCTCATAGCGTCCGGTTAGTTTTATGTTTGGAACTTTACGCAACAAAAAACAACATGGACTCTGCGCAGGGATCAACAAAGTATCTACCTTCTTTCATCAGGAAGAAACACGATGGTTGCGACTCGTCGGGATCATCAACTTCGATTATAACCAACAACGGGGGAAGCTTCGCATTGTAAATAAGGACAAACATTGTAAATAAAATAAAGTAATATTTGTAATAGTACTACCTCGCACTCGTATCATTCGATTGCTTCATTCGATTGTTTTTATTCGATATTTTATATCGATTAAACTATCGAATCACAATTCGAATTTTATGCGTGCGTGGTAGTACTTTTTTAAAATACCCTCCACGTGACCTTGAACTTGAACCTTTCCCTCATTACGTCACAAAACTGCCTACGTCACTGGCTCAGCCTCAGATGACGTATATAAAGACTCAGCGCATCCGGTCACGTGACCGGAAGCCATCAATCGAGCCAGAAGTCCCTTTTCACCACCACTGATATGCAAATGAGATGTCAAATTATGATTGCTTGATTAAAATTATGATTAATCGATAAAACATTATGAATAATTAATAACATTATGATTAATTAGTAAAAATATGATTAATTGGATTAATTTTTAAAAAATTGCGGGGGGTCTCCATTGTTATGCAAATGAGGGGACTCTCCACAGCCCCTCCACACGCCGAACTGTCCAATACTCCCTACTACTACACCTCCCTGCCAACTTACAAGCCTAGGCGAATAAAAAAAATACACTCTACCATGGTAAAATACAGTTGCAGTTGTTTGTTTCTACTAATTTAAAAATATAATTTTAAAGCAAACTGAGATGTTATCAAAAAGTTCAAATCTTTGTTTTATTCATCATATTGATATTTTTACAAAATGAAGTAGGAGTGAAGAAAATGTATTTATAATAGCGTCTTCACAGATAGCACGGCAATCTTCTACTCCTTTCCATGAAGATAGTGTTAGAAAACACTGACTAAAATCTGAATTTTACTACTTTTTATCGCTTGAGTTGAATTATAATCAAGCTGAGGACACACAAGACACATCAATGCAAAGAACAGCTAAAACAAACATGATTTTCCTAGAATTTGATACCTAAGGTCCCCTGGTTTTAATTCCAAGAATATTACAATTTGCGTAATGGGCTTACGTCATAATATTGAATTTCCCTAATTTGTATGGAAAGGGTACATAATCCGCAGATAAAACCAACCATAAAAGTTCTAAACTTCAATAAATTTTATAAATTATTTGTAAAATGGAAAAAATGTCTTTTCATCCGTACACAAAGAGTTATGGAAGTGATTTCAGTTCAGAAATTAGGATCTTATAAATTATTTACAAACAATAATACAATAATTCCTAATCAGTTGTTTTTTAAGCTGATCCAATAATGACAAATAAACAAATTTGTGTCTTACTTTAAAAAAAGGTGTTGGCAGCATGTTTTTGATTTATTTTGCCCATCCACGAAGACCAAGGTCCGCGTGTGCGTGAGAAGGATTGTGTCATTGCAGTATGAGTTGTAAAGGACTGATGAAAGTTAGGTATATATAACGAAGTTATATGAACAAATACTGGAAAAAGTACCCCTATCTCCGGGGCTTAAATTCCTCCAAATCCACCAACGGAAAGTAAATTTAGGTATAAAAAATGTATTTGGTCAATACGATACTTCAATAATACTTCAAAAAATGTATTTTCGTACTCTCTATCAAATAGTAAGTGGACTAATATTGAAATTCCGATGAAATAAATTTACCTGGTTTCGCTTACAAGGTCGTATATGTACGTTGGCCCAACAAAGTTTTAAAAAGTTAATTTAACTACCGGTAACCTGAATCTATATTAGGTATGTTTACATATGTTTATTTAGCTAAAGATAGAAGTGAATGTATTATGATTCAACATTTTTTTTTCAAAAGTTAAAATAATTCTTCTACATCAGTTACATGCAACCACTCAATTCTTTTTAAAAACCAATTTGGTTACCAAAAACAGAAGTCCACAAAGTTAGCTCTGGTTAGTTTCATCAATTCCTGCATCGACTCCTTGGATGGTGGTGGGACAGCCATGGGCTGTTTCATCGACCTGTCCAAGGCGTTTGATTGCGTTTCCCACCCAGTTCTTCTGAATAAGTTAGCGGCAATAGGCATTAAAGATAAAGCACTAAATTGGATTAGTTCTTATCTCTCAAAATAGATCTCACAAAACCAAAATTGACTTTCTTGACCAAGATGGCGTCAGAAAATGTTCTTACTCAAACTCAAAAGCAGTATCCTTTGGAGTTCCGCAAGGATCCGTATTAGGGCCTATCCTATTTCTTCTATACATCAACGACATCTCTGACTATCTACCCGGTAATATTCTTACAGCTTTCGCAGATGACACTTCAATTTTAACTTCTAGCAAAAATCTCAGTGTTTTAGAGCAGCAGACTTTTTTCAACCTTAACATACTCTCACAATATTTCTCAGGTATAAATCTTCATATCAATCCCAAAAAACACAGTTCATACATTTCATGACCGACCAGAAAAGAAACCGTTTAACTAATGCAGGTACAACTTTTCCTTCGGTTGTACTTGATGAGATGATCATTGAGGAAGCTCAATCTGTCGACTATCTAGGAGTGAGGTTGGACGGTGGCTTAAGGTGGAATGAACATGTGGATAAACTTGCCAAGCAACTCGCTTCAAATATTTTTGTTTTGAAAAATATTTCATCTTTGAACAACATTGCACTATCCAAATTGGTATATTTTGGCTTGATTGAGAGTCTGATTAGGTACTCTATTATACTTTGGGGCTTTTCCAGTAATATTAATTTAAATAGAATATTTGTACTCCAGAAAAGAGCGATAAGGTGCATTTTGAAACTTAAACCTACAGAATCATGTTTTGACCACTTCAAAGAACTGCAAATTTTGACAGTACCTAGTATCTACATGTTTGAAGTAATTAGTTATGTTAAAGAACACAACCTTGTTAAAGCTCATCAGCATTCTTACAGTACCAGAAATAGAAACATCAATCCTTCTGTGTCTCATAACTTAAAGCTTTTTGAGAAAAAGCCGGATTACATTGGTCTTAAGCTGTTTAATCAACTTCCTGCTCACATAGCCCAGATTAGTAACTTGAAAAAATTTAAATACGAGCTCAAAAAGTACCTCTTGGATCAATGTCTTTACCAACTCCCATCATACCTGACCTGACTTTCAAACCTATCAAGATGTTTTTTTTTTCTTTTACAACCCCCCCTTCCATTTGCATATCTGCCTATCATGAACATGGCAGCATCATGAAGATGTACCTAACCTGAAGATGAAACCTGTAGAAGCTGACTAGTCCTATGCCACATATGGTCAATCGGGACGACGTGGGATATGTATATGTATGTATGTACATTCGTATTTCAAGGGGACGTGTAAACGTGTTGTTATCCTCTGGCAAAGTGCTCGTGGCAATTAATTACTCTGGGTAAAACCGCGGGCAAGAAAGGTTTTGAAGATTGGAACGGTTAAGACTTAAGTTACACTTTTCATTAAATTTTGAGAAAACCCAGAGATTGGTAGGTCTGAGCTTAAAATTATATACCGCATACATTTAAAACAACAAATATGTCTGTAAAACTAGACTGTGAAAAGTAATTGTAAAGCTAAAAGGTTTAGTCAAAGACAAAACTTCCTCGCAAGAGGTTTTATTTTGCTGGGTCTAGTCTATGCAGAAAAGAAACGATTATTTCTTCTCATGGAGTTGTTTCTCATGACCTGTTTGTGAATAACTTACTTTTTTAACGACAATTAATGCATCAGAAACTGGTCGTAATTTTAGTGAAATCGAAATAACCTAACTACTTTATTCTAACACAAATGTTAATATTTCAATTACGAATTCCTTACTTATTTTCTTTCGACATTAAATTTTTATGAAACTAATAATAGTTAAAAATACCCCCCCGTTGTAGCAAATATGAATACTCAGCAAATTTCAAATGGTACTTCACTAAGTCATGAAGCCACTTACCAACTTTAAACAAAGCATATTAATAAATAAGCGAGATATGACATTTTATTTATTCCCCATAAGAAAAACATTAGGACTGAGTATGCAGGTTTACTGCATAAAGGACCACAAAATCTGGTTTTTATGCAAATACCAATGGATCACCTCCAGATGAAGCAACATACCAAGTTTTATCAATTTATGTTCATAAACAAGCAAGATATCACATGTTTATTATTCTCCATAAGAATAACATTATAGCTGTTGAGTACGCAGGTTTGCTGCCATGGGGATCACACAAAATGAGTTTTGTATGCAAATATCATTAAAACCCAACCATATAGAGCCACATACAAATTTTCATTAATACTCGAGATCATTAATAAGCGAGATATACAATTTTACTTATTCTCTATAAGATTAACATTGGACATCGTACTGTGTTTAGCATTCTCAATATCTCGGTAACCAATTGACGTAGAGCGATGATCAAAATACCAAATTTTTTTTAGGCTGAATTTAATGATGTAAACTAAAATTTGGGTTTAAAAATAATTATATGTAAAAAGTTTATAAAAACCATTTTCGGGGTACAAAACCCCCAAAACCCCCCTTAAAGTGGAACGACCTGTCTGGTTCTCGAACTCATGAAGATAGATGCTGCCTTATACGTTTATACCAAATTTCATCAAGATCGGACCATTTTTACTAAAGTTATCGTGCCTACGGACACACACACATATATATATATATGAATTTGAACGAATGGTGTTTTTGGCATCTGGGGGCCACAAAACAAAGAGTTATCATGATCCCGGGCCTAGGTCTTACCATGCCACCTACGGTAATAGCTTCTTCCCTACAGGGGAAATTCGCTAAAACTTCTTAATACAAAATATTCATAGATGTGTGAATATGTCAGTGATTCAGCATCTCAACATTTAATATTTTTACTATGTAAAATAAATAGATTATTTTATTTAAGTTTATAGAATTCCTTTATTTTATTTTATATTCAAGTTGTATATATAACACAAAACAGTTTGTTTTTAAATATCTCACACTAAAAATAGTCTGTCAAGAGAATACTTGCTTTAGAAGTGTTGAAGTGTCTCGAGCATGTAGATTAGGCTGTCAGGTTGAGGTCAACAGTCAAGCTGGAAGAACTTCCAACTTCACTCTGCTACACGTCCACAGGCAGTGATGGTGGTTATGGATGATCAATGCTGTGTTTTTTATTGAGCTGAAGTGACAAATTTTCACCATGTAGTTCGTGAGTCAGATTTTAAGTTTTTAAGGGTCATCAGTATACCTTTTTTCATACAGAAATATATTAATTTCAAGGGTCATCAGTATTCCTTTTCTAGTAAATTTATTCAGAATAGAATCTGATCAACCAATTTGTACATGAATGCAAGCAAACTTTGTCGCATAAGATGTCATCAGTGATCATTGCAACTCCAGACTCATAGACAGTGGTGGTCCAGAGGTCTGGGCCTTCTAATTTCAATTTACCTGGTTCAAACCCACCTGACAGTCAAGACAATTTAATTGTTAATTTTGAATTGAAATATTATTTTGTCACCACTTGTAGACTTTTAAGGTTTATAAATATAAATTGTGTTTATTTCTATAAATTTTGTATCAATATACTAATTTCTCATAAACTTTGTTTTATTTTACTTTGCTAATTAATTGATCTATCCTAAAAGAATCAGCATTTTGTTATTTATTCAATTAAGGTTCAAAGTAAGAGATTTATTAAAGTAAACTTATAAATTTTCTCTTTGGCCTAAACATGGTGGTCCTTCGAGCCGGATAGATTGATTTGTTATTAAAACAAATTCATAGGTTCAGAACTGATTGATTTTCATAAAAACCTACTTTGAAAAGGTAATCTATATTTTTTTTATAATTATTACTTGATTATAATCACAGTTAAAAAATAACTGCTATCACAGTACCTATTGTAATATTGTATACTGGACAGCATAATTTGCCACAATTATTTAGAATAATTAATATTGACACTGTGTAGGCCTTGTACCTTGACAAACATATTTAACATACCAAGTAAAATAATCTCACAGAATAATAACGTAGCTACTCAATAACCAATACATTTAAAACAACAAATATGTCTGTAAAACTAGACTGTGAAAAGTAATTGCAAAGCTAAAAGGTTTAGTCAAAGACAAAACTTCCTTGCAAGAGGTTTTATTTTGCTGGGTTTTATTTTACTTCTCAGTTTTATAAATATAGATTGTTGCAATATATTTTATAAATTTTATGCTTGTAAACTATTTTGTTTATAATGCAACTTAACTCGTAGGTACTGTACGATTAATTTACCAGTGATAAAACATTTTCATTTCTGTATGTATTCCATGAATTCAATGTTCAGTTTACATTTTATATTAATCTTTGATTGATTTATGATGTGTTTAATTTATTTTGCTGTATTATTTTGCAAGTCAAGGTTACAACAATTAAAAACGTTGTGTTAAAACATTTCTTTGGCTGATTGAAGGGCTTTAATTACTGGTTTAACAGTGGTACATTGCAATAGGCCTACTCTTGTGAGAGATGTTTAATCATTCAGCACCTTTCACCAAACTAAATTTGAATTGACGTTGACTTAAATATTCTTTTGAGTTAATACCGCTGGTCCTCAACATGGGTAGCAAAGAGTTTAAACGAAAGTCTACTTCTCTGAAAAGGAGATTATTGGACAGTTTTAAGGAAGTACAATCCATAAATGAAAAGGGACGAGCAGCCCTGAAGGATAAGGACCAACACAATACCTTTAAAGGAATGTCCAAGGTTCTTGAAAAATATTAGTCACGATATGAAAATTTGTGGGATGAACTCATAGAAATTTATGAAAGTGAGAAGCAGGCTTCAAAGCCAACCTTTCCACAAGATGAAGACTTTACAATGCAAACCAAAGCTAAGCGATATTATTATGAAGCAAACGCTAACCATGAAGCGATTCTTTCAGAGCTTCCCGTCACTTCAAGGCCCAGCATCAACCCTCACGACACCTCAACATCTTGAGAAGTCAGAAACAATAAAAATTTACCTTGTATTAATCTTACACATTTCAATGGCTAAATCTCAAACTGGCCCAAATGTTGTGACGCCTTCACTTCTATCAACCATAATGATGCCTTACTATCAAAAATGGACAAATTTCACTACCTAGTCTCTTCTTTGGTTGGGACTGCTTCCGCAGTAATAAATAATCTTCCTTTGATTTAAGATAATTATGACCTTGCCTGGAAGGCGTTAAATGACACTTTTGATAACAAGCGTTTGCTTGCTTCTAGTTATGTCAATCAGTTGATGGGATTCAAACCGCAACAAGGAAAAGGAACTGTCGATTCACTTCACTGCAGTCATTCCTTTCTCAAATTTTAGACAATATTGCTGCATTTAAACTTCTGAAAATTCCTGATGAAGGTGACTTTATATTGTTTCACGTCGCTGTTTGCCTATTAGATCACACGACAAGGGAACAGTTTGAACTTCAGCATAAAGGAAAGGATTTTCCTGTTTTCAATGATTTAACCAAATTTCTGCGTGAACGTTGTTTAGCACTTCAGTTAGCGAGTGGAAACTCACAACATGTGGAAAACAAATCTCCTGCTTTTTGTAAAAATAGCGTTCTAAAATCATCAAATAACCGCAATATGAAGACATCACTTCTATCCAGCTCGTTGTCTAATTCTTCTAACAAGTATGACAGCACTGGAAATGCATGTTGGGTATGCCTTAATGGTTCTCATGCTCTATTCAAATGTAGCAAATTTATGGAAGCTTCAGTTGATGACAGACAGAAAATGTTACCATCCTGGCGTGGATGTAGGAACTGCTTGTCGTATAGTCATTCTACAAATAGATGCAACTCTAAGTGGAATTGTAAGGTATGCAAAAAAGGCATAATTCCCTTCTGCATTTACCTGCTTCTGATAGCAACAAATCCTCCGCTATGACACATGAAGATATAACTCCAAATCAGGCTTTGATGACAAATTCACTTGGACCTTCATTAACAGAAACTCTTCCTGAGCAGAATCAAGTACTGTTAGGTACAGTCATTGCTGAGATTAAAGACGTACTTGGCAATTTTACCAAAGTGAGGTTGGTAGTAGATTCAGGAAGTCAGCACTCATTTATCACAAAGAAATTTGCAAATAAACTGGGGTTAATGGTTAAATTCTTCCCTCATAAAATTTGTGCAATTGGTCAGACAGTGTTTGATGGCACTAGGGGCAAGGTCCAATGTTGTCTTAAACCCCGCAACTTGCATTCACCGATTATTGAAACTGAGGCAATAGTTGTGAATAATATTGCGTCCCATCTACCAAATTTCACCATGCCTTCCAAAATTTGCACATATTACACTAGGTTTGATTTAGCTGACCCTACATTTTGGCAACCAGGTCCAGTGGATTTCTTGCTTGGTTCAGATTTGTTTTCATATATTTGGAATGGATCTATAGTAACAGTTTAAGAAAACTAGCCAAAGCTCTTCTCCTCCATATTTGGTTATATATTTATCGGGAGATTATCTGGAGCCTGTTTAAGGTCTTCTGGAGATAGCAATTCTTTCTTCACCATTGTCAATGAAGCTCATAACTTGAGAAATCAGATTCAACGTTTTTGGGAGCTTGAAGAGCCTTCAACTGATGTTAATAGAACCAATCCCGAAGATGAAGTTTGTGAACAGTATTTTAAGGATACTCATTTCAGGATGAATGATGGTCAGTATGTTGTGCGCTTACCGTTAAAGACTTCAAATTTACAGCTAGGTAATTCTGAAGAAATGTCACTAAAAAGATTTTACAACTCGGAAAGAAGATTAATGAAGGACACACACCTGATGTCAGAATATCATCATTTTATGAAAGAATATCAAGATTTGGGTCACATGATTGTCACAAATTCACCCTCATAGTATGTAATTCCACATCACTGTGTGGTAAAAGAAGTTAGGTCCCAGACAAAATTACGTGTGGTTTTCGACGCTTCAGCTCAGTCATCACCATTCCAATCTTTGAATAGCCAGCTCATGGTGGGTGCAAAACTGCAACAAGTTATCAGGGATATTCTTCTATGATTTAGATTGCACTGTGTTGTCTTCGTAGCCAATATTTTCAAAATGTATCAACAGATTTTAATCCATCCGAAGGACAGGCCCTACCAATAAATACATTAGAGGTTTAATCCAGCAGATCCTATTTCAAAGTATGAACTGTGCACCGTCACCTATGGATTGACGTCTGCTCCTTTTTTAACTCTAAGAGTCATACAACAGCTTGCTTTGGATGAAGGAAAAAATACCCAAGAGCTGCTCAGGCCATTTCACAGGACATGTATATAGATGACATAGTAACCGGCACATCTTCACTAAGTGAAGCTCTGAAACTTCAAGAAGAAACCATCCATTTACTAGAGCTGGGACACTTCACTTTAAGTAAATGTGCAAGCAATCGTGAAGAACTTTTGCAAGTAGTCAGTCCAGACAAACAAGCAGATTCAGTAAACTTCTCTAATGAACACTCCAGTGTGAAAATCTTAGGACTTCATTGGGATCCGTCAAATGATATCTTCATTTATAAAGTTCATAGTTTTTCTCCTAGTTATAACAAGAGGTCGATTTTATCAGCTGATGCTAAAATATATGATCCTCTAGGATTAGTGGCACCAGTTACCTTCATAGCTAAAAGTTTAATTCAAGACTTATGGAAACTAGGATTAGATTGGAACCAAGAAATCCCCTCTCAATTAAAATCAGTTGGGATCGAAGGTTTTGTCAAACAACTTGACAGTCTGTCAAACCTCAACATACCCAAACAACCACTTTGCTATCAATTAGTGGGATTTTCAGATGCATCTGCTCAAGGATATTGTGCTACACTTTACCTCAGAATAATCAGTGAAGAAACAATAACATCACACCTTATCATTGCTAAGACCAAATTAGCACTGATCATAACTGTGTCAATACCTCGTCTTGAACTGTGTGGAACGCATCTCCTGGCTAGGCTCTATTCTTCTGTCTCCAAGATGTTTTCTCAGTTTACTGCAATCAAGTTTGAGGAACCAGCTTTTTTCGCAGATGCCTCTATTGTCTTGGGATGGCTCAATACTCCAACCTACAAACTAAAAGTCTTCATTTCTAATCGAGTGTCACTAATTACAGAGCTTACATCTTTATCCTGCTGGCGACATGTTAACTCTAATGAGAACCCCAGTGATTGTGGTTCAAGAGGATTGTCTGTAGACAAACTTGAAAAAAATCATTTATGAAAATCAAATCAAATCATTTATTTATATGACATGGTCTCCGATGGTTATGTGAACATGTTGAAAGGTGGCCGAAATTAGCTGTAGATGTAACCCTACAGTCGCTGCCTGAACTCAAGGTTGATCATAACACATTAATGACTACTGACTCAGAACATTTTATCATATCGTTTGTCTCAGCACAATCATCATACTACAAAGATATTGTACATTATTGCTTGGATAAGGAGGTTTACCTACAATTCTAAGGCAGAATCAGGCAAGAGAGAACTTTGCAGTGGCCCTCTACATTCATCCGAAATCAGGGGAGCATTGATGTTTGTATTGACTCAACTTCAGTTATACTATGTATTTCAAAATAATGCTTCAATACCCAACAAGGAATCAATCACAAGATCTAAGTTCCCCAAGCTTTCACTATTCTTTGATGAGAAGGGTATACTTAGAGGGGGGTGGGAGGTTAAACAGGTCGTCAGTACCCTCTAGTCAAAAACACCCTATTTACTGCCAAAATGCCACTTTACGACTTTGTTAGTGGACTATCATAAGCTGTACTTACACCCAGGTGTAGGACTTTTACAGGCATTAATACAGCTAAGGTTTTGGATACCAGCCCTAAGAAGCCTGGTTCATCATCGTACCTTTAAATTTTTGACTTGCTATAAGGACAAAGCGAAGCACTTTTCTCCTAAAATGGCTCATCTTCCCCCAGCAAGGGTTGAAACCTGAACAGGGTCTTTCTTCATGTGGGCATTGATTTTGCTGGGCCGTTTCTCATGAGAGAGTCTCTTCGAAGAAAAGCAGCAGTTAGTAAAGCCTATCTTTGTCTCTTTGTATGCTTGGGGACTAAGGCAGTGCATTTGGAGATTGTCACTGCACTTAGCACAGATCCATTCATGGCTGCTGTAAATCGGTTCATTGCCCATAGAGGGCTTCCTGAACAATGCTATTCTGACTGTGGCACAAATTTTAAAGGAGCTGCCAACAAATTGAGAGAGTTTGCTTCCTGGCACCGCCAATCAACTGAAAACAACATCTTGCATCAAGCCACTAAATTGGAAATAAAGTGGAACTTCAATCCCCCTTCTGCTCCCACTTAGGAGGGCTCTGGGAGGCGGCTATCAAATCAGCCAAGACACTCTTAAGAAAAGTCGCAGGTGATACACCACTGACCTACGAGGAACTAACAACTTGTTTCGTCAAAATAGAGGCTGTCTTGAATTCCAGGCCTTTGTGCCCATTATCTTCAGCTCCTGAACAAACTGAATTGTTGTCACCAGGACATTTCCTTATTGGATGTACTCTCTTGGCAACCCCAGAACCATCACTCTTGGATGCAAAAATCTCTCCAAGAGATACCACTGCAAATATCTCTTTTTCGATGGAAGTTGCTTCAAAAGATGACACATCACTTTTGGCAAAGATGGAGGGTTGAATACCTAACCTTCTTACAAACGAGAAATAAGTGGACAAAAGACTATGGAAATCCCAAAGTAGGTGATTTGGTCTTATTAAAGGACCCAAACCTTCCAGTTCTACAATGGCCCTTGGCAAGGATCATGCAAGTTCATCCTGGTGAAGATGGAGTGGTCAGAGTTTTGACAGTTAGGTGTGGGAAGTCTGAACTAAGAAGACCTGCTGTCAAGTTAGTCCCTTTTCTTCCTCTCCATTCAAATCACTTTGATTAAAGATTAGAAATTTCCTTGGAAATTTCAGTGGGGAGAATGACTCAGCATCTCAACATTTAATATTTTACTATGTAAAATAAATAGATTATTCTATTAAAGTTTATAGAATGCCTTTTTTAGCGAATTTCCCCTATAGGGAAGAAGCTATTACTGTAGGTCTCATGGTAAGATTTAAGCCCGAGACCATGACAAATTTTTTTTTTAGGTCCCCAGATGACTAAAACACTATTCGTTCAAATATATATATATATAATATATGTGTGTGTGTCCGTGAATGTGATAACTTGAGTAAAAAACGTCCGATTTCAATGAAATTTGGCTCAAATGTGTAAAGTGACATTTATGACTTTAAGTTCGAAAACCAGAAAAATCGGGCCATGGGAAAGGGGTTTATGGGGGTTTTATATTTTCCAAAAATCAGTTTTTTGCATTTTTTACCCTAAAATTTTTAAAACACTTCATTTTGGTTTAGACCATGTTATAGAGCTTAAAAAAAACAAATAATATGGTATTTTGAATTATTAAGCTAGGTTAAGTGGTTGCGGAGAAAATCCAAAAACACCTGCTCATAAAATCTCCTATGTTAATCTTATGGGAAAAAGGTTTTTGGCTTTTCCTAAGTTAATTTTAATTTAAACTTCACATTTGCTTTTACCAATCAACCCAGCTCCACAAAACAATCATTATGGTGTTTAAATTGTGATTCTACGTCCAACCGTTGCAGAGATATTCAAAGTGCTAAACACAGTACGCTGTCCAATGTTATCCTTATGGGGAATAAATAAAATTTGATATCTCCATTATTAATGAATGTATATTGATGAAACTTGGCACGTGGGGTCACGTAGTACTGGTATATTGATATTTGTACAACAAATTGATTTTTTGTTGATTATCCCCGTAGCAGCGAACCTGCGTACTCAGCCCCCATGTTATTCTTATGGAGAATAAGTAAAATGTAATGAATCCCTTAATTATGAACATAAATTAATAAAACTTGGTATGTGGCTTAACCTTGTTGAGTTATATTGATATTTGCATAAAACACCATTTTTTTAGTTCCTTGTTGCTGCAAACCTGCTTACTCATCTCCCATGTTATTCTTATAGAGAATAATTAAAATGTTATATAGTGCTTACTTATGATTGAATATTGATTAAACTTGGTATGTGGCTTCACCTAGTTAAATTGTATTTATATTTGCATAAAAACCAATTGTTTGTGTTCCTTGTTTCAGCAAACCTATGTACTCATCACCAATTCTATTCTTATGGAGAATAATTAAAATTGTATATATCGCTTATATATGAATATATTTTTATGAAACTTGGTATGCGGCTTTATATGGTATTAAGACATATATTATGCATTGGAAATTCGCTGAGTACGCAGGTTTGCTGCGACGGGGGTATTATTTTATTTTATATTCAGGTTGTAAAAATAACACAAAACAGTTTGTTTTAGCGAATTTCCCCTATAGGGAAGAAGCTATTACCGTAGTCGGCATGGTAAGACCTAGGCCCAGGACCATGATAACTTTTCGTTTTGAGGTCCCCAGACCCCAAAAACACCATTCGTTCGAAACTGTATATATATATATATATATATATATAATATTATATATAAATATATATATATTTACAATGGAGATATAAATGTCTTAATACTACATAAAGTCACTCACCAAGTTTCATAAAAATATATTCACAAATAATCAATATATACAATTTTAATTATTCCCCATAATGATTTTTATGCTAATATCAATAAAACTCAACCAGGTGAAGTCGTATACCAGTTTTTATTCATTTATGTTCATAAGTAAGGGAGACATAGCATTTAATTATTATCCATAAGAATTACATGGGGCTGAGTACGCAGGTTTGCTGCTACAAGAGCATTTGATAAAACAATTTTTTTTGAGCAAATACCAATGCACCACAACTAGATGAAGCCGTGTACCAAGTTTCATCAGTGTACGTTCATAAATAAGCGAGATATAAAATTTTTCTTTTCCTCCATAAGAATAACATTGAACAACGTACTGTGTTTAGCACTTTCAATATCTCGGTAACCAATTGACGTAGAGGAATTATCAAAATACAAAATTGTGTGTTTTTTTAAGCTGAATACAATGGTAAAAACTAAAATTTGACTTTTTCCAAAATTATATATAAAAAATTCAAAAAAACCATTTTTGGGGTACAAAACCCACCAAAAATACCCCTTCGGATAAAGCGATCTGGCTGGTTTTCGAACTTAAAGTCATAAATGTTACTTTACACGTTTACACCAAATTTCATCGAAATCGGATAGTTTTTACGAGAGTTATCGTGCTCACGGACACATATATATATATACCCCCGTCGCAGCAAACCTGCATACTCAGCGAATTTCGAATGAACATATAACATAACACATTAAAACACTTCACAGGATTCGTAAGAAATGTATTCACAGACAAGCGATATTTAAAATATTAATTAATCTCCATAAGAATAACATTGGGGATGAGTACGCAGGTTTGCTGCAACAAGGCACACAAAATAATGGGTTTTTATGCAAATACCAATAGATCTCATGTATGTGAAGTCACATACCAAGTTTCATCCATATACATTCATAAATAAGCGATATATAACATTTTAAGTATTTTCCATAAGAATAACATGGGGACTGAGTACCTAGGTTTGCTGCTACAGGAACCATAGGCGAAAAATAGTTTTTTTGTGCAAACAACAATAAACCACAACCATATGAAGCCATATACCAAATTTCGTCAGTTTATACATATATAAAAATTTGAACGAATGGTGTTTTTGGCATCTGGGGACCTCAAAATGAAAAGTTATTATGGTCTCGGGCTTAAGTCTTACCATGAGACCTACGGTAATAGCTTCTTCCCTATAGGGGAAATTCGCTAATACATATACATATATTTACATATATATATATATATATATGTGTGTCCGTGAGCACGATAACTCTCGTAAAAATTATCCGATTTTGATGAAATTTGGTGTAAACGTGTAAAGCAACATTTATGACTTTAAGTTCGAAAACCAGCCAGATCGCTTTATCCGAAGGGGTATTTTTGGTGGGTTTGTACCCCAAAAATGGTTTTTTTGAATTTTTTATATATAATTTTGGAAAAATTCAAATTTTAGTTTTTAGCGAATTTCCCCTATAGGGAAGAAGCTATTACCGTAGGTGGCATGGTAAGACTTAAGCCCGAGACCATGATAACTTTTCGTTTTGAGGTCCCCAGATGCCAAAAACACTATTCGTTCAAATTTATATATATGTGTATATATATTTATATATATATATATATATATATATGTGTCCATTACCGCGATAACTTATAAAAGAAACACCCGATTTTGATGAAATTTGGCACAAATGTGGAGAGTACCATTTATGACTTTAAGTTCGAAAACCAGATCGATCGCACTATGGGAAGGGGGTTTTATGGGGGTTTACAATTTTCCAAAAATCGGTTTTTTGCAAATTTTACCCCAAAATATTAAAAACACTCAATTTTGGTTGTATCCATTTTATAGAGCTTAAAAAAACAAATAATTTAGTATTTTGAATCATTAACCTAGGTTAAGTGGTTGCGGAGAAAATCCAAAAAAAGTGTCCCATGTTAATCTTATGGGAAAAAGGTTTTTAGATTTTTCTCAGATAGTTTTACTAAAAACTTCACATTTCTATTCATTAAAGTGTCAACGAAAAACATTTTGGTGTTTTAATCGTTGTTCTACGTCTAACCGTTGCAGAGATATTCAAAGTGCTAAACACAGTACGTTGTCCAATGTTATCCTTATGGAGAATAAATAAAATTCTCTATCTCGATTATTTTTGAATGTATATTGATGAAACTTGGTATGTGGCTTCAACTAGTTGTGGTACATTGATATTAGCACAAAAAACAAGTTTTTTGTTGATAGTCCCCGTAGCAGCAAACCTGCATACTCGGCCCCCATGTTATTCATATGGAGAATAAGTAAAGTTGTATATCTCCCTTAATTATGAACCTACATTAAGAGAACTTGGTATGTAGCTTCACCTGGTTCAGTTGTATTGATAATTGCAAAAAAAAAACACATTACTTATCTTCCTCGTTGCAGCAAACCTGCGTCCTCAACCCTAATGTTATTCTTATGGAGAATAAATAAAATGCTATATACCACTTGTTTATTGATGTATTCTTGTGAAACTTGGTAAAGAGCTCTATCTAGTAGTGAGTCACATATATATGCATTGGAAATTCGCTGAGTACGCAGGTTTGCTGCGACGGGGGTATTTACCATTGTATTCAGCTTAAAAAAACACACAATTTGGTATTTTGATAATTCCTCTACGTCAATTGGTTACCGAGATATTGAAAGTGCTAAACACAGTATGTTGTTCAATGTTATTCTTATGGAGGAAAAGAAAAATTTTATATCTCGCTTATTTATGAACATACACTGATGAAACTTGGTACACGGCTTCATCTAGTTGTGGTGCATTGGTATTTGCTCAAAAAAATTGTTTCGTCAAATGCTATTGTAGCAGCAAACCTGCGTACTCAGCCCCATGTTATTCTTATGGATAATAATTAAACGCTATAATTATAATATTAAATAATATTAAATATTAAAAAACGCTATAATACGCTATAATATTACGCTATAATATTAAATAATTAAATGCTATGTCTCCCTTACTTATGAACATAAATGAATAAAAACTGGTATACGACATATATATATATATATATATATATATATATATATATATATATATATATATATATGTCCGTGAGCACGATAACTTTCATAAAAATTATCCGATTTTGATGAAATTTAGTGTAAACGTGTAAAGCAACATTTATGACTTTAAGTTCGAAAACCAGCCAGATCGCTTTATCTGAAGGGGTATTTTTGTTTTTTTTTGTACCCCAAAAATGTTTTTTTGAATTTTTCATATATAATTTTGGAAAAAGTCAAATTTTAGTTTTTACCATTGTATTCAGCTTAAAAAAACACACAATTTGGTATTTTGATAATTCCTCTACGTCAATTGGTTACCGAGATATTGAAAGTGCTAAACACAGTACGTTGTTCAATGTTATTCTTATGGAGGAAAAGAAAAATGTTATATCTCGCTTATTTATGAACGTACACTGATGAAACTTGGTACACGGCTTCATCTAGTTGTGGTGCATTGGTATATGCTCAAAAAAAATTGTTTTATCAAATGCTCTTGTAGCAGCAAACCTGCGTACTCAGCCCCAATGTTATTCTTATGGGGAATAATTAAACGTGTATATACTGATTATTTGTGAATATATTTTTATGAAACTTGGTAAGTGACTTTATGTAGTATTAAGACATTTATATCTCCATTGGAAATTCGCTGAGTATTCAGGTTTGCTGCAACGGGGGTATTTAAATATCTCACACTAAAAATAGTCTGTGAAGAGAATACTTGCTTTAGAAGTGTTGAAGTGTCTCAAGCACATAGATTAGGCTGTCAGGTTGAGGTCAACGGTCAAGCTGGAAGACCTTCCAACTTCACTCTGCTACAAGTCCACAGGCAGTGATGGTGGTTATGGATGATCAATGCTGTGGTTTTTTATTGAGCTGAAGTGACAGATTTTCACCATGTAGTTCGTGAGTCAGATTTTAAGTTTTTAAGGGTCATCAGTATACCTTTTTTCATACAGAAATATATTAATTTCAAGGGTCATCAGTATCCCTTTTCTAGTAAATTTATTCAGAATAGAATCTGCTCAACCAATTTGTACATGAATGCAAGCAAACTTTGGCGCATAAGATGTCATCAGTGATCATTGCAGCTCTTAGAGTTACAGTAGTGGTTGTCCAGTGGTCAATGTCTGGACCTTTCTAATTTCTATATTCCTGGTTCAAACCCACCTGACAGTTAAGCCATTTTTATTGTTTATTTTGCATTTAAATATTATTTTTTCACCACTTGTAGACTTTTAAGGCTTATAAATTGAAATTGTGTTTATTTCTATAAATTTTGTATCAATATACTAATTTCTCATAAACTTTGTTTTATTTTACTTTGCTCCTTAATTGATCTATCCTAAAAGAATCAGCATTTTGTTATTTATTCAATTAAGGTTCAAAGTAAGAGATTTATTAACCTCATAAATTTTCTCTTTGGCCTAAACAAAGTGAAGGGGCAGGGGCATTTGTGGTGGTCACTGAGCTCTATGTTATACCTGGAGTCACCACTCCGTGGAGAAAAAGGTGCCGCTGTGTTTATGGTCGTTATGTGCGTTGTGTTTTGGCCAGATGTGTTTTTGACATTTTGGTGGTATAGTCATTTTATTTCCTATTGGTTGAAATTTTGACATCGTCCACCCAATGTATTCTGATTGGTCCAGTTAACGTCAAAGTGACAACACAATAGAGCAAAAAGTCTGTGTTGACGTCACGTTTTTGGAAAATATTTAGTCAAAGAGTAGCGACTTCAGATATAACATAGAGCTCAGTGGTCGTGAGTCGTGGGAGGCAGGCGGACGCGAACGAGTTGCGCGTCGCGGTAGACAGCAGTGCATCCTAGCGTTGTAGTGCCGCTGCATTCCGCACCCGTGTTCGCTAGCGACACCTAGTGGCTCGCCGGCACAACTCGGTGGTGGGGGAAACTCGCAAGCGACCGCCGCCGCGCCGCCAGTCTCCTCTGTCAGTCTCTCCTTATAAACATGGCGAAATCGCAATCTCCATCTTAAACATTCGCAGTTTTAATTAGTTTCTGAATTGAATGTGTGAAACTGTACGTTTTAAAGTGCGTTTTGAGTGCTGGTGAATTCGCTGAGAACGTATCTTCGATTTTTGACAGTGATTCGTGCTTGAGAGGATCGTCCGTTCTGCATCTGGCCCAGGATCCGGGCTCCACCATTGTGTTTACTGTACAGCCCGGCTCTTCTTTCTTTTAACACGGCTTTATGACAAAAACCTTTTTAACGACGATTGAGGAAGTGTACGGTATGTTTTATTAGTGATTTAACTTATCACAGAGTTGTTGTTTGATGGGAAGCGCATTAGTGCAATAAAGAAAAAACATTCAATAATCGCATCGCTTTCCCTATTAAAGTCTCCATGCGTTTGACAAATCCGTTTAGAATTTTAAAAACATGGGTTTGTTTTTAAACTGTCTCCTTCTAAATTGTATAGATTTTATCATGCTAGATATTAGTGACTTCGTGTAATGTTATTTGTGCGTGCGTACATTTTAAACTCAAGGAGGATTTAAAAACGAATACCCTAGTGGTACTGTGTTTTGAGTGCGAGTGCATTCTGAGAGAATTTTGTTCTCAGAATCTCGTTATGTTTATTTTATATTTGAGTTCCAAACTCTTTGTTCATTGGAATTGGAACGCACAGAACTAGGAGAGGAGAATTTTTAACATCGAACCTTCACCGTGCGAGCTTGTTTGGTAAGCATGCCATTTTATTGTTCTTTTGGAGGTTTTCAATCACTGTGAATGAGATTTGTCAGTGAAATTTCCTAGAACATACAGATAGGGCCTAAGTACATGAGAGGTGAGCAATTTAACTACTGTAACTGGTAGCTGATGGTTTATGGCTTAAAACTTGAATGTTATATTTTTAAATGAAAGTTTCTGAGAATCTTGATCTAATTTAGCAGTAAATTGAAGCATATTAAATTTATAGTTTTCTGAAAATAATCATAAGTGGGAATCGTAATAAACCTATGCAACTTAAGTATATGCCTTTATTCCGTTATTACAAATAGAAACAGATAGGCCTAATACTTTCATACATTTATTTGAGGTGTACCTATTTACACTAGGAAATTTTACTGGTAGAGATGGCCCATGCAACTTTGTTGCACGATAAGAAAACGTCAGCAATATCCAAAGCAACTTTGATTGCAGATTTCGCCTCTTGAGTTGCCTTATTGCACCTTCTGCAAATGGTAATTATTATGGTAGAAAAATATGAGTTGCATCAATAAATACAGAGTCTTATAAGAAGAACAGGTCCTGTGTTAAAAATTCTGTCGCTTATTTGAAGTTGGCGTGCTGGAAATCCGTAGTTTTGCGCCTTGCCGCTGTGAAGCGCCTCTAGCACTGCAGACCGGTACCGAAAACACGAGGTGTTGCTGTGGCCTAGGTCCCTTCGCTCTTGTAGTAGGGCGGGGTTGGCTGTAGCGACGGTCGCGGGGGAGGAGTGGCTGGGTAGACAGCTCGCGCTGCCTCGTGGCCGGGCTCAAAATTAGCACGGCAAGTTTCAAATACTGACAGACTCTGGCCCATAAGACGCGTTCTTCTTATAAGACTCTATATTCATTGGTTGCAGTAATTTAAATTTCAGAAAGTGACATTTGCATAGGTCGCTACTTGCCCAATGGAAGCTTGCTCACCAATTCATTGAGATTTTTGTGTGTATCTTAGGCTCTAGATTATGCGTATATGCATTTTGGGTACTTTGGTATTATACGGATGCCACTATTTTTGGAGGTTAAATTTTTACCGGATACAAAGGATAACTACATAATTCGAAAAAACGTACTTTTATTGACTTACTGTACAAATTTTACATCATTCTGATGAGCGGTCTTTGTGTTGTGCCTCCCAAAAGGCAGCGATGTCCGCTAGGATCGTGTTGAATGCGTCGCCGCCGCTAGCAGCCAGACCCGATCGCCACAGGTACGCCGCCAAATATACATCGCGCTGTGGCAGTTATGTTAGGATGGGTTATCATAAAAATACGTACGGTTTCCTCTTCATTTCGAGGTAAATCCCACACGAAAAGAACGTCACTCATTATGAAAACAAATGTAACGTAGTGCACGGCAATAAATCACTCATGACACTGACCCAGGACCCAGATTAAAGGCGGTGACCTGACCTTGGCCTATTTGGAGGGGGTTTGGCGGCCGGAAGTATGACTCATCAGGTATCATTCGATTCGTAACAAAACAAGGAAAGTCCTACAATCATTTTTATGATAACCCATCCTAACATAACTGCCGCAGCGCGCTGCATAAGGGTGGCATCCGTATAATACCAAAGTACCGCATTTTGTTGCAAGAGCAGTTTATTGTAACAACACCCCCTCTCCCCCCTTAAAGGTGAAATTACACGGGGATACTTCGCCGTGAAACTTTTCATGCAACCTTTGCTAAGTATGGTAATGCATATATATATATATATATATATAGTCTGATTAACGTAATAAGCAAACTCCCATAGAGCAAACCCGTAACTCCAAGTTTGCATAACCAAGCGGAAGTGTCACTAAGTTCTTAAGTTGGCCTACTGAAATTTTAAATTAGGTAATTCAACTCATTTTTTCCATCCATTACCATTTACGACATATTTCTGAGTTAAATATTGCTGAAGGTCTAGTGAAACTCAAGGCAAAATCTAAGTTACAGTCAAAGTTGCTGTAGATTAGTTATTGCTGTCTTTTTCTTACGGTACTGCCCAAAACGAGTTGCATGACCATCTCTAGGCCAAAGTTTCCCAGTATAATCTAGATTGAATTGACCTTAAGAGCTAGATTGAATTCAGAATGAACTAAACTGTCTTGGTAATTTAAATTTTAGAAGCAAAAGTTCTTTTCTTGTGGTCCAAGCCACGAATTACTTTCATTCAAACTTGTAATCCAACATAAGCTAAGTTGCTTCTGTTCAAAGAACAGTGACTTGTAACATTAATATTACACCAAAAAAGCCAAATTTATTTTGTTTTGGCCTATTTTGTTTTTATTTAATTAAAGTAAAATATGTTCCAAGTATCCTATAGGCTATCGTAGGATACTCTTAGCTCTGCTTTGAAATCAGATTTTGTAACGATTAAAACACAAAAATCGCAAGTTGCTTACAGTCCCCCATTTCACATTCATATCTGACAAGGGTTTTGACTTTGAAAAACATTTTTATGTAAATTTAAAAACAATGTTTTTTTACGTTTATTTTAAATTAAAACAAATAAAATGCTTTAAGTAAACATGTTAAAAACCACACAGGAGGTTAAATGTTATAATTTATTACTAAGAATTCACTAAGACTATAGCCTAATTTAAATAATACAATACCATAAATGGGTTATGACAATATCTCATTATTCTTTGTCCGGTAGAACAAGCTAATTTATTAGTATAAAAAATTATTTGTGTGAAAGTTATTATGATTCGCTTGGACACTGGTGATATAAACTTTAATTACTAGGCCTGTATTTTACTTTTCAAAATTGTATACATACTACTCAGCAGTCCAAGAGCTACTCCCACCGACTAAAACCCAAGCGTGTGTGAGCGTGTGTTTCTCGCGTCTATTAACTTCATTTTGGACATAAAAGTGATTGAAAATCTACTCTATACTAGTAATACAAAGTAGATTTAGATACTTAGGCCTAAAGGTAAGTAGGCCTACAGATATTTCTTTTTAAGAAGCGGTACCTATCTTACTTGTATGTAAGTTGATTTTAGTACAAGGTTTATTGGTTTACCTACCTATATTACTCCTTAAAAGAATTTAACCAAGATTTTCTTATTTCTGAGATTTTTGTAGATTAATTTACTGTAGATGTGAATTATTTGGCCTTGAACAATACTATTAGATGTGATGCATTCCCACGTATATTATGAATCAAAATGAGTACGTGGGAACCACAATCTATTTCTAGCATACCTAACGCTGTGATCTTGGTTTGTATGCTTACCTAAGTTAAAGTAATGTCGTTCGTCTTTTTTTAAGTTAATTTTAGTTTTAGTTGAGTTAATTTAAATGCTTCAGTTTAGCATAGTTTGGTATAGGCTAATGTTCCATTAAATTTTACAGAAGAAGTTTTTGAAGCTAAGAATGGTAAACTTCACACTTTATAATGAAGTATGTTGCTGTTTTATTATTTTATTTCCTAGCTTTTCCTGTGATATAGATGCTATTAGTTGGCTATAACAACTAAGTTTCAGTTCTCGAAACGTATGATCAGTTATTTAAAATTGATTGGAATTGGTAATACTATTTCAATCTTTGTACTCTTTGCATTAGTTTGGGGACAAATAATCTCAGATAAATCACTTAGCACCACGTGTGTGATACAGTCTCTTTCTTTTTGTTTTTATCTAAACTTTTTGACATGTAAGATATTGCTTAAATTGTTTATTGAGTTAAACAAATCAAATGGAATCAAATGATTAAATATTACTAGGAGCTCTAAGTTAGCATTGACATTTTTAAATATATTGTCCTTGTTATCATTTGATGAAGATGACCTAATGGCAAAAAGGATGAACAAACACGCTCGTGCGCAGGCTAATCGTTAATTTTTTGTTGTACGTCAATTTATATTTTATTTGTTTTCTGGCTAAACATTGCTCTGAAGTTAAACTGACCCATGTTAAGTTATGTACCTACGTGAAAACATAATTTTCAGATTACTATTGAGGGGGGGCTGTACCCCGAGACGGCTTGGAAGTGTTTTAAACAGTGGCTTGTGGAGGGTTTACCACACAGTTTGTGCAGACGTTCAGTGAAAGAGAGTAAAATATTTGCCAATAGTGGGCCTAGGAATAACTGTAGGAAATTCTGTTCAAACAGTATTAAAATGTTGAGGTGTAACAAAAAATAATATTTGCCTAACATCTTTAATACCATGCATTTGTTAAATTAGGTAGGGCCTACCTAATACAGTAACTTAATATTTATGAGTTTGTAAAAAGAAATCCGTAACCTGTTAAATTATTATTTTACCTTCAAAACAGGACTTCAACTTTTTATCTAAGTAAGAGCAAGCCATGTTTGTGCAAACCCCTGTTAGCGAATTTCCCCTATAAGGAAGAAGCTATTACTGTAGTCGGCATGGTAAGACCTTGGCCCGGGACCATGATAAATTTTCATTTTGAGGTCCCCAGATGTCAAAAACACCATTCGTTCAAAACTGTATTTATATATCTATATATATATATATATATATATATATATGTGTGTCCGTAGGTGCGATAACTCTCGTAAAAATGATCCGATTCTGATGAAATTTGGTACAAACATGTAAAACAACATTTATGACTTTAAGTTTGAAAACCAGCCAGATCGCTCTATCCTAAGGGGCATTTTTGGGGGGGGGGTTTGTACCCCAAAAATGGGTTTTTTGAGCTTTTTACATATAATATTTTAGTAAATCCAATTTTAGTTTTCACCATTAAATTTAACTTTAAAAAACAAACAATTTGGTGTTTTGATCATTGCTCTACATCAGTTGGTTTCCGAGATATTGAAAGTGCTAAACGCAGTACGTTGTCCAATGTTATCCTAATGGAGAATAAGAAAATAATTGTATAGCTTGCTTTTTTATCAACTTATCGTGACAAAACTTGGTATATTGCTTCATACTGTTGTGGTCCATTGATATTTGCACAAACAATTATTCATTTGCCGATAGTTCCCATAGCAGCAAACCTGCGTACTCAGCCCCCATGTTATTCTTTTGGAGAATAAGTCAAATGTTATCTCCCTTAATTATGAATATAAATTAATCAAATTTGGTATGTGGAAAAAAATACACGCCAAATAGACCACAAAACTAGGTTTATTGTACCTAGTTCAGTTATAAAAGAAATTTCATAAAACCCATTTTGTGTGTACCTTGTTTCAGCAAACCTGCATCCTCAGACGCCATGTTATTCTTACAGAGAATAATTAAAATGTCATAAATCATTTATTTATGAATGTATATTGATGAAACTTGGTATGTGGCTTTAAGTGGTATTAAGAGACATGTATATAGGTACATTGGAAATTCGCTGAGTACGCAGGTTTGCTGCTACGGGGGTATTTTAAGTTTTAGAGTTCTTTCTAAGTAAACCCTGTAAAAAATTCAGAACTGGTTATTTTAAGAATTTAGTACCTATTCAGAAAGATTTAATCATGGAATAATAAACATTTCATGAAAATTTTATCCTGAATGCAGTATAAACACAAAGCAGACACACAAGTCAAACTTAAAACACTTTTAAAGACCTAATAGTGGTAACTTAACCCTGGTACCGGTACCGTACCTAAATTAGTAAAGATCATCCAACCTTGAATAATGACACAATCCCTATGGGCTATGTTGTTTTTAAGAATTCAAGGGAAAACTTCAAATGTTATGATAGGCTTGACTTAACCTTTATTGGTCTTAACTAAACAACTTCTTCCTTGTGGTGTTACGTCTTTTAAAAGAGGTAGTAAGTTATGTCTCACATCACTACAAATATGTTTACACTTTTAATGTTCCGTACTCATACATGTCAGATACATAAAAGGCAAAACAAGGTATGTTCTTTTATGTAGTGGTATATGGCACATGTGTACCATCTTGTATGTAAATATAGTATAGGCCTTAAGTATAAATATATTTGTAGTGTCGTAGGACATATTTTATACATCCACCTTTTAGTGTTTTATAGCGATCTATTTTCGATTAGTTGAGTTACAGTATGAATTACGGGATGTAATAAAAGACGTCTTACAACACTTAAGATATATTTACACTTATACTGATTCACATGCAGACGGTAAACATATATAAAAGATGGTACTAAGGCTATCGATTTCGACCAGTCACACCAGTCATCATCAGGCCAATGAGAGAACTGACAGAATCAAAATGTAAAAAATGTAAAAATAGAGATAAATTGATTAACGAACAAGTTAACTTCGACTCTGGTGGCACATTTAGGAACCTGTATACGGAACTTCCGGTAGCCAATAGGATATAAGCAAGGACGCTATTTTGATTCTGTCAGTTCTCTCATTGGCCTGATGATGACTGGTGTGACTGGTCGAAATCGATAGCCTAGTACCATCTTTTATATATGTTTACCGTCTGTATGTGAATCAGTATAAGTGTAAATATATCTTAAGTGTTGTAAGACGTCTTTTATTACATCCCGTAAGTAATGACAACACGTAATATGCTAATAAAAAAGTTGTATAGTATGAATTAACATAGTCTATTATCTTTGTTTTTTTAATTTCAATTTCCTGAACTAGGCCTACCAATTGATTACCTAACTATTCTGCCTTTTGTCTCATTTTAATTAAAAACAACCTGTGATTTATTCCAGCAACTCATATTTTGCTGGAACTCATATTTTGCTGGGCCTCTTTATTTTTAAGTGCAGCAGTACTCTTAAAGGCTGGATTATCTTGCTCACATTTTAACTACCACTGTATTAGGGCCTATATTATGTTTCCTAATTATTGTCGGATTTCAGTTTGCTTTCATTATTTTCTGGATTTTATTGACTGGAAAAAACGTCCCTGTTTAAATTCCTTTCACAAACCTAAAAGTATACAGTACATGTTTGAGTTGTTGGTGTTGGTATCAAACATTTTAGGCTAGGCCTCTAGTAAGTTTTTTATCTCCCTGTTAAAATAAAATAAAAACACATAAAATGAGATTTAAATAACTTGCAAACAACTTATTGTAATTATTCTTGAAACACGTTTGATTGATTACCAATTTCTTGCTTTACCAAAACAAAAACTAAAAAATCCTTTTTTAATAAAGTAACTTGTACTAAATAGTTATTTAAAACAAACAACAGTTTTTCATTTATACCATACAATTTTTAACTGGTAAGGTAAAAGCAAATTGTTATATACTGAAAACCAACCCTAATATTAGTTTTGCATTTTTGTATTGTAGTGTAGTCTACTTTGTATTTATCCTACTTAACATTTATTTTAAATCAATCATCTTATCAGAAAGTTGTTAAATATTCATAAGACGCTGTGGCGCGCCGGGTATAAATAAACTAATCCTGTATCTATTAATGTATGATAAAAATCACTCTAACAGCGATGTCATATCTTGCAAAGCTTTTGATTTTTAGTCAGGAGCAGAGTCTTTAGAGGTTGCTATAAAATATTAATCTAAGTTGGCATTATACTTGTGGATAAGCTTATGTTTATTCTGGATCCGAAAATGTACTTTTGTCTTTGCAACTTTAAGCATTGTGTAATAAAGTAATGTTTAAAAATAACAAAACTGATAAACCATCAAAAACTTCCAACTTCAAACTGATAAACTTCCACATCAAACCATCAAATCTTATCAACCCACAATAGAACTACTTGCTTATTTTTTAACGTTTCCTGAGCCTGGCAGGCCGGCCGGCAGCTGCTGTCGAGCGGTAATAGTCCCCTGCACATGCCCCGTCCTATTTAGACCTAGAACAACCCTCCGCCCTACTCGACCCACCTTTTTCTTAGACCTCTCAAAAGTTTCGATACATTCAATTTTTTTATAAGGCCAGTTTTTATTCCACCCAGTTGTTCGTACTAGCTACGAAACGCGATTGTTTTGTGGCCTGCTTCGTTTTGATCTATTAACGCATTACGAGGCTTCCTAGAGAAGTGATCTTTCAACTGGTATTATAGCATGCGGTCTGTGAATTATGTTTAATACAGAGGGGAGGGGTGCAGAAACTATTCAGGTGTTGTAGTGTTGTATTAAACTAATTTGTAATTTTATTTTACAAAAATAAAAACAAATTTACCAACAAATTTTTTTTGTTTTATTTTATTTTTTTTTATTTTGTATTTTTTTGTTGAAGTATGGAATATTTTCTTTTATTTTATTGTATCATTCAACGAGGACGAATACTGTTGTTTTTGTGAGCAAAGAGAGGACAATAAATTTGCTTTCTTTTATTAAATGTGTATGATCCCTAGTACAGTAGGCTATTTCTTTTGTCAAAAAATAAAAAGTGAAAGAAGTTCATTGTTTGCTGTTGAAACTTTTTGAAATGGGGAATTTATGTACTTTCATAATCTTCTAAACCTGGTAGTGCTTCAAGAACACGTTTAAATTCCAGTAATTTTGGGAAAATTAAAAATAAGTCACAGTGAGGTCTGAAAAAAAAACAAAGATGTAACATCTACATAAAATTTATAAATTGAATTTTGTGTTTTTGTATCTCAATAATGATTAAAAATCCTCTATAGGCTAATTAAAATGTTGATGATTTCTGCAAACAAAGTTTTTATATTAAAGTATATTTTTTCAAAAAGGAGGGAATTTGTTCCCTAAGTCATTTACTTATCCTTATATAGTGTGATTAGCTTTAAACGTATCAAATCTAGCAATCTTAGAAATTCGTCGGTAGTGGGGATATATGCGTTTTGCGCATAGCGGTCACGTTTTTGACGAGTAGAGGTTCAGTTTTATGACCCCCTCCCCCGACTAGAGAGTCGTTTTGCGCATAGGTCACTTTTCCATCAGAGAGCCAGAACTAATCCCTCCTAACCCTATCAATCCATTACTTACTTTCGGTAATTTAATGTGTTAAGTATATAATGTTCATTACTGTTAATGTATATCATGAGATTTAATCTTTGTTTAATATCTCTCTCGTCGACTACCGACAACGGTGCCGTTAATAAATTTTAATTCTCTAGTTCTTTAATAGTCTTAAATTTGTCTTTTTGATTTATTATTAGTTGTTAATTTAAAATTGTAGTAAATATATGAAGTATGAACCATGTTTTTAAGTCGAAAATGCTTGCTATTATTTTACATTGCTGTTCAAAAGTAAATAAAAAGACAGTTTCAGTATTTTGGGAATATTTAAAACGTGTAATACCAGCAATATAGTACCAGAGACATTAAACATTTTCTCCCCATTTAAGGATAAATTTGAAAAACTTATATTTCTTGTCGTCTTTTTTAGATTAAGTTTAATATGTTTGGCTAAGATTTATACATGTACACCTACTTTAAACCAGCGGTCGGGTCCATATGAGTTCAGTAAGCATTGACTGTGTGCGCAAAATACTCGGCTCGCGAAGGGTCCCAGGTAACCGGTTGTGCAAAAAACTGCCATGCCCCTCGTGGCGCGTTTAAACATCATTTTCTTAGTTATTCATTTTTAATCTAAGGTGGAGTGGAAGGCTGTCATATTAAGATTTAGGGAATGAATGGAAAAGCCGAAAAACAATGTCAGACAGGCATAAGGTTAACTCGGAAATTTAAAAGTAAAAATAAAGGTATTTGTTTACTGTAAATTAAATAACTGCGAGTACGTCTAGTAATTATTTAAAAAAGTATCAAAATTAAATATACAGAATTTTTTATTTAATCTTGATACAGTATATATTTAAACAGAGCATATTGTAGAAAATAAGTTTCTAATTACATAAGGTTACTGTAATATTATAATAGGGAATCTAGGATGTGGTTCTACTTGCAACGCCAAATCCATCTCTTACTTTCGTTTGAACGTCTGCACATATTAATCTGTGCGCTTTGGTTAGAGATTTTTTAAGGCCAATGAAACGTTGCGACCTGCGCAAAAATGCATCTAGGTAAATCTGAGCCCTCTTCAAATCTATAAATAAAAATATATATCTGAGACCACGTGTTATACGAGAACATCGACGTTGTTTATTGTTTCCAACTTAAAAATATTACAATTCCGCTCACTAAATACGGTTAGGAGGAATCTGTAGGAATCCCTATTGATAATATAAACAAGTAGGGTCTAGGGCTTCTAAGCTGTGTTAAATTAAATCAACGGATTATCGTCCATTTTAAAACTGGATTTAAGGCAAGGTCTTCTCATCTACCGTGTGCATTAATTTCACATCAGCAATAATATTATAGGCCTACTACAACGGTGTTTCCAATTTATGTACGTATCCTAATCGTAGGTTTGTGAACATATTAGTTTGATGATTGATATTGAGTTTACGTAGCGTTTGGGCTTTACGTTGTGTCGTTATATAACTCTCTACCGGGGTTTGTTGTACATGCATGAAGACAAAGAAGGTACAACGGGAAAGTAATGGATAATTCGACTGATGTATTTGAACTGAATCTTCATGCAGTACTAAAAGTCGTCAACGGTTAAGACTGTTGGCAATCTATTAAACTGGGCTCAATCTGGGCGATTACATACCACAAAACTGAATGGTATACATTTATTTACATCCATCTATCACATTTATAAGCAACTATCACAACAAAGATCGTTGCATTCGGTGCACTTGTCTGGGAAAGAAACATACAGGAAGGCGCGCGGATGTTCCGCTTAATATAAAGTTCTGAGGGGTTCATTATGCTTAAAGATTGTAGTATAAGAGGTTGAGAACTAGCAAGAATTTGAAAATAGGGTGTCCACATTCTGCAATGGATATGGGAAAGCCAGGATAAGTTATTTAATCTGCGAAAGGGACACTGAACCGATGTTTTTGCTCGATGTTTAGGTCACTATTGACTATTCGAATGTCCTTATAATTTACACTCGTCTTTAAGGTTATGCTCCACAGGACATCAAAGCTGCAATGTAAATCTTATGGATGACTAGAAATCATTTGAGTTGGATATATTTGTCAGCTGTTGACACATAAAACACATCACAGCAGCAAGAGCAGATGTTTTAAAGATTGTACGAACAATGACTATCGGAATGAAAACGCAGTATGCACATCAATACGAATCAAGGGGATATACAATCGCTGACGTATGATAAGAACATTTGCTCGAGTTCGACCAGCAGGTCCTACTATACATCTTACACGTTGAAGTCTTGGTTTTACCAACAAAAGTTCAGCTACTGGATCGAATTAAAGAGGAGTAAGTTTACTAATTGTAAACCACCTTTTAAAAGTATCGGTAATCGTTCGCCAAAAATGCTTCGACTGTGTATCGTCGAACAACTGAGATTTCAAGACGACTTATGAACGAACAGGATCGGGAAGTAATGATTGTTAAATTCTTCATAGGGTAGCTCTCGATTTGGTTATTTTCCAGCCGCGTCGGAATGCCGATCGATCTTTGTATCAAATCTGCCCAACCAAAAGCGGCACGCGCAATAGTGACAAAACGGCTTGTTCGGGTCCTTAGATGTTGTTAGTGTATGGTGTATTGCAGGATTGTTCATGAGGAGTTAGTGATTTGGTTATTTACCAGCCGCTCCGAAATGCCAAGCTGTGTGTTAAGTCTATCCAACCAAACGTGGCACAGTCAGTAGGGCCGCGGCGGCGGCTGGTTCGGGTCCTGATGAAAGGAGATGTCCCCTGATGTTGGTGTATGGTGTATTGCTGGATTTTTCATGGAGAGGGCCTCGTCCTGTTGAGCCGCGCCAGAATGCCAAGCTGTGTATCAAGTCTACCCAACCAAACGCGACACGGGCAGTAGTGACGCGGTGGCGGCTGGTTCGGGTCCTGATGAAAGGAGGTGTCCTTGGATGTTCGTAGTCCTCAGTCCTGCCGCCGAGCCAGCCCGTTACCTTTCCACTCGGTTCGCTATGTGGACTCCACCCCCCCTTCTCTCCCCACCAGCTTCTCCTCTCCTCTCGCGATTCTCTTGTTCTCCGATCACCATTCCATTCCGACTCGACGTTCCCTCTCAATTAAAATTGCCTTGCAAACATCTTGTCGAATGCGTTTCTTTGAGGATGTCGAGTCTAATGCGTTCGATGCCGGACCCTGCGCCTCACTTCAATGTCTCCAATGTAAAAAAAATTGAGATCCAGTTTGATTGATAATACGATATCGGTTAAGCAGATATTACTCTGAACTTTTTACATTTTAGTAGGTCTTGGTCGGCTACATCGTTGTCTTTATGGAATATGATGAGGGAATCAGAAGATTACCTTTTAAAGTCAAGTTAATTCAGCAGGTGATGTAGCATATCCGAGGTAAAGTTTTTAAGGGAATGTGGGAAACATGATATAAGAACAGGAATTAGTTGCAGCTTTAAGTATTTTCGTATTTATATTCCTCCATCCGGTAACTAAGACGCATTATTCCCCGAGTTTTTATTTATGTATTTGTGTGTTCCTGTATTATGAATACAACAACCTTAAATATCATCCATGGCTTGGGAGGCAAATAAATGTAGTTTATACGCTCGAAATCAGCCTAACTAAACTCTTGACCTTTTAGAATCGAACCCGCGACCTTTAGCTTACTCGGTCCTGACCTTATCAGACCGTACCAATATGCGTCCGCAGTCCGGAGGCGGTTAAGTTAGTTTTTAATGTATTGAGTTTGCTTCATCGAGTTATGATTATCTCTTTTACTAACTCTTCTTGTACTTAAACAGTTTGTACTTTGTATCTGTAGTTTTACATATTTAATTGCAGATTGTAACGTGTCCTATTACAGTTAGTTATTTATTCAATAACTCCTTTAGACAATAATTACACTATTAAATTATACAAACCCTGTTAGTTTGAAAAATCACAGAGCAATTATAATATTTATGTTCTAATGCTCTCATTTCCCGGAATAAAAATTGTTGAAAACTACTTTTCCTAACCCAGTATTATGTTTGGTGAGAAATTATCACATTTTACTGAAACGAAAGCAGTGCCAGTGTAAACTACTCTAAATTACTATAAAATACAATATTCAATATTATTTACGTAATTTACATGTTATTCTCTGAGTGAAAGCACGCCTGCTAGCCAGTGGTCAGTATGTAACACGTCATATCTCGGGTGGCTTGGCCCCTACCCTTTGTACCTATTATCAGCTGATGATGACGAACGCTTTCGTCGTTCAATCAACAGTTCAAAGCTCAGTATCCGGGCACATTCCTAAAACAATTTGTATTGAATTTGTGAACGTTGTCCTGTAAAAACATTTTATACGTTTTTAGAAGAAATTTAGAAGCGTACTACTTGCTGTTAAAACCGTTGCTAATGTTGACAACTCCGTAGTTGTGAGCATTCCTTTCAGTTTTTTAATCGTGTATTTAGCGCCGTATATTTTGTTGTACTCTTCCTAAACGTTCCAATCCATGAAGTTTGGAGTTTGGATAAAGTAATTTCTTAAGTCAGGGATTAATAGTTATTTTTATTAATTTAAAGTGCGTTTTATATGGCCAATTAATTATAAAACTTGGATGGAACAAATAATTTTAAATGCCTTTACGGTTTGTAGTTTTTTCATAAGTTATTTTATAGAACCTCGTGAATTATCATCGGTTTGTAAATGTCAAAACGCAACCTTTTGTCCTAGCTAGACCCTTAGGAATAATGAGGAGCCCTATCCGCATAATGTAAGGGAGACACGACATCAGGGCTCCGCCCCGGTTATAGGACCAAGGCAGAGGATGAGTGAGTGATGTATGGAAAGATGTTGCCTCCTGTAGGCCATGAGAATGTTGTAATTGCCGTCAAGAGTTGTCATACAGCGTTCGTAGCTATGAGGGATATCCATTAGGGCTCCGCCCCAATACAGGACCAAGGCAAAGGTGTAGCGAGTGCTGTATGGAAAGATGTTGCCCCCTGGAAGCTTTGAGAATGTTGTAATTTCTGTCAGATTTATTATACAGTGTTCGTAGCTTTAAGATGTCCATTAGGGCTCCGCTCCGCGGTTATAGGGCCAAGGCAGAGATTGAACGAGTGGTGTATGGAAAGTGATGTCTTCTGGAAGGCATGAGAGTGTTGTAGTTTCTGTCATAGTTGTCAAACAGGGTTCGAAGCTATGAGGGATATCCATTAGTGCTCCGCCTCAATTACAGGACCAAGGCAAAGGTGTAGCGAGTGCTGTATGGAAAGATGTTGCCTCCTGGAAGCTTTGAGAATGTTGTAGTTTCTGTCACACTTGTCATACAGGGTTCGTAGCTATGAGGGATATCCATTGGGGCTCTGCCTCAGTTACAGGACCAAGGGAAAGGTAGAGCGAGTGGTATATGGAAAGAAGTTGCCTCCTGGAAGCTATGAGAATGTTGTAGTTTCTGTCAGAGTTGTCATACAGGGTCCGTAGCTATGAGGGATATCCATTAGGGCTCCGCCCCAATCACAGGACCAAGGCGGAGGTGGAGGTAGTAGTGTGTGGAAAGATGTTGCCTCCTGGAAACCTTGAGAGTGTTGTAGTTTCTGTCAGAGTTGTCATACAGGGTTCGTAGCTTTAATATATCCATTAAGGCTCCGCCCCGCAGTTATAGGGCCAAGGCAGAGATGGAACGAGTGGTGTATTGAAAGATGTTCCCTCCTGGAAGCCATGAGAGGGTTGTATTTTCTGTAATAGTTATCATACAGGGTTCGTAGCTATAAGGGATATCCATTAGGGCTCCGCCCCAATTACAGGACCAAGGCAAAGGTGTAGCGAGTGGTTGTTAGAAAGATGTTGCCTCCTGGAAGCCATTAGAGTTGTAGTTTCTGACATTGTTGTCATACAGGGTTCGTAGCTTTAAGATATCCGTTAAGGCTCCGCCCCGCGGTTATAGGGCCAATGCAGAGGTGGAGCAAGTGGTGTATGGAAAGGTGATGTCTCCTGGAAGCCATGAGTGTGTTGTTTCTGCTGTAATTGGGTTGAGCCGGAAATGTAGACAGATGTCTCTAGGCTCCACGGATGCTTCTCTTGATGTTTCCTGGTGGGGGAAGACCCCCTCTCACCCCCCTTTTCTCTCTCCCTCTCTTTCTCTCGCTCTCCCGACATGTGCACTACCTCGGCTCCCTCGGCTCGCTGCTGTCTCCGTTCCCCGAACATCCCGACAACAAAGTTCGAAAAACTCCGCTGTCCACTTCGCGTTCACAACGGTCCACTTGTTTACATACGATTGTACATAGGCCTACTTTCTTGTCATTTTATACAGTTTCGTGTCCAACGATCAAATTAGGCATATTCGACCTTGCGTTACTCGTGTAAAACATGCTCGGCGTTGGAATTGACTTCTTTCACATACTTTTATATGCATACCTTATATGAGGATTTTCTTCTCAATTCATATTTCAGCTGTGGGGTACTATAATCGCTAAGGAAAATTGCTCAATATTTTAAAGATGCCCACTGTAGACGCCTAATGGGCATGATTAATTCAAATTTGGAAAGGTAACGTTATATAAACTATTTTTGTATGCAAAATACACGTTTTTTAATCAACACCTACATGGCATTTTCAGTTATAATAAAATATACGTCAGTCAGTCTCCTTCACCCTGATCGACAATTGCAAGTATAAGTTTATTACATTAACTTAGTACTCTGTCGACTAGTATGTTAGTACTGTATGTGACGTCGACATTGGTCGATGCACGAAGGTCCTTGCTCCAAAAGTCGTGGTCGTGCCGTCAGCCAATCGCCGCTCAGCCGCCGCAGTGCTGCAAGTCGCAAGTCTAATTATCATGTACGTCGCGGAATCTCTGTCATTAATACTGTGTCAAGTGGAATATTACCTTTGTCTGTACCGCGCCTTCAAATTACGCCGTATTTCCGCAACGCCCAGTGTTCCACTCCTGGGAATATTATCCCCTACCAGAAGGGGTAATTCCTTCTGGGAGAGATTGAACTGGGTCTCGTAAGCATTTAAAATTTCGCCAGGTAAAACAGCTTTTTCATGGTTTTGGATTTTATACAACTATGGTTCCTAGAATTTATACACTTTTGTTTATGACAAAATCACGTGTTTGCATGATAACCATGATAGCATTTTCAAATTTGTATCCCATTTACGTTCCTCCCCTTGAATTATACACATTGTAATATTTAGAAATGTTGCTCTTTGACTCCGCCCTCTACAAAGTTATTTTTCCCATTGACCAATTTCAATTCTAAACCCAATTCGCTTCAATAATGTGTAATCTGAGCGCTTAGACTTGGTTTTCTAAATTAATCTAAAACCTGTGATGATACTTGTAGTTTAAGACGTTATACACATATTACGTAACGCATTTTTTGTTGATTTCAAACCCTCCCTGGGATATAACACTCCCATTAAACATATCCACCCTATTGCGTTACGTAACGTAATCATAGTAAATACTAACAAGCTTCGATATGTTAAACGTTATCTTCTGCATACTTTTGCAAGTACTATATTAAAACAAATATTTTCATGGGATAGTGTTATTTTTACAACAAACCTGTTATACTATTAGAACAAATTATTTAAATTGTAAAAAAAGTTTTATCAAGTAACAACAAAATATATAACTGAGTAAAGCTCTAAAATACTAAGACTATCTTGAAATAGGTTTGAGATCTACCATAAAAAATGAGTGCTAGCTTAAGTTACCGTCCACATTATTTAGATTCAAGCAAGAAATCAAAATACCCAAGAGATTAGTTACTATCGATACATAATTATAACTAGTAAAAAAGTACTATTAAGAGTACTAATTATAAACAAATAATCATAAAACTGAAGTATTTTATTTTTATTTTAAACGATGTTTAGCATTACATTGAAAGTGTTGAGTGACGTAATCAAATCAAATCATTTATTGCCATCGGTCAGGCATCGCCATTGGCATTGACAATAGGCCGGGTCATAAATTATTCATACGTATAATATGTACAAAGAAGAGCAAAATATATACAAAGAGCCCAGTGAACTTAATTTTTAACCGACTAGAGCCTGTAATACAACCAACATTCCTACATATTCAGTACTATTTGCGTCAATCCTGTTATATAGTAAAACTATATTTTAAACAATTTGATTACTAGGACATTTTCTTCTTTATAATGATTCACTGATCAACGATTTCATAAAATCTGTTGGGGAGCTGCGTGAAGTAACAAATCACTTCGTCCAAGTGGAAGAAGAAGGTAGGTTTCGAGACTGGGCTTCCCTCTCTGAATGGAAAATTCCCTCAAATGGTGAGATCGGAGATAATAATGCCTTTTAAAGTAAACAACTTGAATTTAGTTTGAATTTATATACATTTTAAAATGTATGTGGGACAGTTGGAGAGTGTTATCCGGGACATTCTTGGTATAATTTGGAAATTATAATCCTATAGATTTGTCTGATTAGAAATAGTACTAGCATATGACGCGTGGATTAAAGTTAGACCTACGGACTTTACGAAGATCCTGAAGCAACGTATGTGACCTTTATACCCCTCCCCCATGTAGGGGCCCGAGAACCAGTACCTGTGCCGGGGAGCCTGTGTCGCGGTCTCGGCTGCACGGCCGACGCGCGATTAGCACATACCTATTCAGCGCAATATCACAGTAATTTAATGTCCGCCCGTGCGATGCGGGAAGATTTCGTCTCCCGCCGGAGCGGTCAAGCGCCGCGCCGGTAGTGAGTATTTCATCCGCGGACGAAGAATCATATCTGGGAGATGGTCTGACCGCGACGAAAGCGTTGTGGAGCGGCCATTTTGATTTATTACTCCGTGAGTCCAACGATGAAAAATCATGTCTCTAACGACATTCGAAATATTTGTCAAATTACCTACTGTATGTTTTATGTAATTAATTGGTGGCAAGAGTTGATTTAACATCGTTCTTAATGAGGAATAAATACCACATGGTCGCTTTTAAACTTTCAACTGCCTTATTGAATAACGAGAGTTTCTGTGTCATCATTGATTGGTTCTAGCTAATTTCCCCTATAGGGCAGAAGCTATTACCGTAGCTGGGGAATTAATAATACTTCCGTTGCAGCAAACCTGCATGCTCAGCGAATTTCAAATGGTACTTCACCAAGTCATGAAACCACTTACCAACTTTAATCAAAGCATATTAATAAATAAGCAAGATATAACATTTTATTTATTCCCCATAAGAAAAACATTGGGATTGAATTTGCAGGTTTGCTGCATCAAGGACCACAACATCTGGTTTTTATGCAAATACCAATGGATCACCTCCAGATGAAGCAACATACCAAGTTTTATCAATTTATGTTCATAAACAAGCAAGATATTACATGTTTATTATTCTCCATAATAATAACATTATAGCTGCTGAGTACGCAGGTTTGCTTCCATGGGGACCACACAAAATGAGTTTTGGATGCAGATAGCATTAAAACCCAACCATATAAAGCCACATACCAAGTTTCATTAATATATGTTCATTAATAAAAGAGATATACAATTTTACTTATTCTCCATAAAATTAACATTGGACATCGTACTGTGTTTAACACTCTCAATATCTCGGTAACCAATTGACGTAGAGCGATGATCAAAATACCAAATTTTTTTAAGCTGAATTTATTGGTGTAAACCAAAATTTGGGTTTAAAAAGAATTTTATGTAAGAAGTTCAAAAAACCCATTTTTGGGGTACAAAACCCCCCTTAAAGTAGAGCGACCTGTCTGGTTCTCGAACTCATGAAAATAGATGCTGCCTTACACGTTTATATCAAATTTCATCAAGATCGGACCATTTTTTTTTTTTTTTAACGAATGGTGTTTTTGTCATCTGGGGGCCTCAACGAAAAATTATCATGGTCCCGGGCCTAGGTCTTACCATGCCACCTACGGTAATAGCTTCTTCCCTATAGGGGGAATTCGCTAAAATGTCATATCTCGCTTATTTATTAATATACTTTGATTAAAGTTGGTAAGTGGCTTAATGACTTAGGGAAGGTCCATTTGAAATTCGCTGAGTATGCAGGTTTGCTGCTACGGGGGTATTTATTTTATATTAAATGATAATACTGTTCAAGGTGCGTATGAAAATAGCATAGCTTTGACTGTATACCTTCTTACTTAGAAGTTTTATTGAGACCACATTTATAATAGCTGGAATTTGAAACAAGATGCTGCCCCCTCTCATTGAAAACGAAGTAACTAGTCTAGATGACGGGGACCCCGAACCACATGCCTTCGATTTCGGTCATCGTTTTGAGTTTTTATTTTTTTATTTTATAAATTATCGTTTTAGTTTTCAAACTCGTCCTCATTAAATTATGCATAGGTCCTCTTGCACTATACGACTGCTGGTTATTTATTTATTTTGATACTGTAAATACTGATTGACTGTCTATCCAGTAGTGCTGGTCATCGACGTCGAGGTTGGTAATAAAGCTAATTAAAGTATCGAGATATTGCATAATTAATCTTCAATTAATAATTAAATTGTAGTAAATTCAACTTAACTCGGAGGTTTTGTTGGATGAACTTTGCAAAGGTTTATAGTCCCTTTGGTATAATAGGCCCTACTTATATACCCTTGTGGTCCTGATGCGATTGGGATTAAACTGTAAAATGTATGGAAACCACCTAAAGTTTTAAAATACACCTGTAACAAAACAATGTTTTTATCAGCTTAGTCATTGATAATTGGGTACTGTTAGTTCAATAAAAATGCAGTGTTTTAATACAAGATTGTGAATATAGTGTGTCTTTTAAGTTGATTATTTGACATACATTAGAGTTATTGCTGTAAAATAGTTCGGTAACTCTAGCTACCACATTACACACCTTTGCGGTGCGCTGTGTGTAATCGGAGAAAAAAATCGGGAACTCGGATTTGCACAAAACTGAAATGATTGTATTCAGATTTTGTGTGCTCGTGCGTGTGACGCTAGTTCAAAGGACGTTTTCTTTGATCCGCAACAAAGGGGATTCCGTGTTTAATTAAATGATGGTGCGCGACCGGCCGCGGTCGACGACGTCGGTCTTTATTCTGCAATCCTTTGATAAATGAATAACAGTTTTTCGGATCGACTCGACATTTTCTCGTCTTCCCATATGTCCCTCGTCGGTTCGTCTACGGCGTATCGTTAGCGATGTTTTTTCCTAAAAACCCCGCTAATAAAATTCGGTGCAGAAGGTATTAACTATCTCACCCTCTCGTCGCGTTATGTCTGCAGATATTTTACTATACAGTACCTAGGAATCTTTAACAGATATTATCTAAATTCGAAAAAAGTCAGGATATTTGGCGAAAAACTGGAAAAGACTGAAATTAATTCTACACAGACTCTGATATAACTAATGACTAATGATTACAAATTTCTAAGTGTGATACACTCTTACGCCTTCTATTATATTGTAAGTCCTCTTCATGTTAAGTTTCCATTTTACACAATCCGAACAAGTATTGAGTCCACACGCCTGATTAGACCAAGTGTTCCTGTCTCTCCATGTTTGACCGGGTTAACATGACAGGGTGTATACACGGATCTACAAAAGAATAGCAAATCGACCCAGAAGGTATAGGTGTAATTACGTTATTATACTGTTGATAGGTCATTCCCGAACCATTCCAGTTGGACGGGTGTTACAGTTTAGCTGTTCTGCTGCACCAGGTTGTTCTGTATTGGTCAGGGGAGGATAGGCGGGGAAGCTTCACTCCCTCAACTGATACTGTAATTACAGTCCTAATTAGTTCTACAGCGAGAGCTGTTTCATATCCTCTATTAACTGAATAAATTCTGTTATAAAATTGAAATTGTTTCCCAAACCCGACGTAAGTGGTTTTACACATAATTGCCGCCTTTATGCGGATGAAAGAGTCGCAGTAAGGATTCCTTTAGTCTAGTTAATATCGTGCTGCCCATATGCCACACACTAGACACACTTGTAGAGCTTCGGTCGCGTGAGAATATAATGCAGCCGATGTCACTTCACGCACTTCACTGTTTACGCTTCCTCTATGTCCGGTACTCTTTGTTGATGTCACTTGTCTTGTAGATACGCAAACATTAGGTAGTTATCCTGTTAATAATATTTGATTACTTATTGAAAAATAAAACAGGATAATGACTATGTTTTATGTTTAGTCACGTTGCGTTGAAAAGAAAAGTATAAACATGTTTTATATCGGCGTACTAGATATTGCGTATTTTTGCGTCACTATATATTGGTTGCCATTCTTATAACACACGTCTGTTAGCTAGTGAAAACATGTTATTAGCAAGACCCGTGTACGTCGTTCTATCGTGGTTCTATGAACCACCGTAGAAGTTTATAGTGTGCGATTCCTGAAAATATTCATACTCTGGCGATCAGTCTTTTCCAGGGTTTACTTCAAAGTTGGTCAGGAAATTACAACTATATTCAGAATACTACATTCTGTAATCAGTTGGACAAAACAAGCGGGAACCGATAAAGGTGGTTTAGAATTTAAAAGCTTGTTGATTTGTTTATCAAAAAAGGATTAAATAAGCCCTTGGTGTAAACACGTGTGATCAAATAATACTCGACTACAAATCGTAAGGTGTAGCCCTCTCGCATTAAATCTATCACTTACAAATATTTTTCTGGTTAAAATTATAAATTGCTTTTACAATAGTCATTACGATGTATTTTAAGGATTTGGATTTTGCAAAAGTGATGTTTTAAAACTTTGAGGGATGTAGCCAACTTCTGGGTACTTCCATCACCATTACTCTCTGACCGTTGTTAACATAGCAAAACATTCATTCATTAGGGGCCATACACATTTTACGTAACGCACTTAAGGGGGGGAGGGGGTATGGCGTAGCGTTATCCTGCGTTATGTGGGGGGGGGGGTTGGATCAAGCCCTCTCGCATTAACTATCACTTACAAATATTTGTTCTGGTTAAAATTAAAAATTGCTTTTAAAACAGTTATTACGATGTATTTTAAGGATTTGGATTTGCAAAAGTGATGTTTTAAAACTTTGGGGAATGTAGCCAAATTCTGGGTACTTCCATCACCATTACTCTCTGACCGTTGTTAACATAGAAAAAACATTAATTTATTATACCACTCTCCTACCGTTGCAGAGTGAATAAAACAGGTGCATTGGAACAGGGGGCAACTAGTACAGTATTGTAAACACGATGAAAGGGGTTCAAATTATCGAAATCGTAAACAGTATTATCTAAATATAGATGTCACTATAAAAGTTTAGTTGGGTCATTACCTGAGATCATAGTAGTTTAACACAATAATTTTGCGCATTTACGATAATATACGGTACGGTATAATATATAGCACCTACTAAACCGCGAATAACCTATTCCGCATGTTCAGGGCAGAGGTCATCATCAGAGGGAAACCCATTAAAGGTTCTGCTACACATATCCGTCACGTCACGTCACGTCCAGTCCCGGCATTTTTGGAAGGGTGGCTATGTACATCCGTCACGTCACATCCCGACGAGAAATTTTGGATAAATTTCGGTTTTTGGGTCCAAAAAGGGTAAGAAAAGTCCAGGATGTAAAATTAATGCATGCGAAAGGATGGAGATTAAAGAGGCGAAAGTTTTTAGTCCTCTCTCATCACTCTAGCACAAATATTTACCGAGTTATTAAATAAAATGTATATAGACTAAACACAGTACGTTGTCTTCTGGGGATTTCACATTAGAAAAACCTGTCATTCATATGTTGGTGTAGTTTTACCATCCCCAGTATCCCCACACCTACCTTTAATCATGACTGGACCTTCTCCTAAACTTATAATGTGCAACATTGTTTTCCCAGCATTGCAGGTAAATAGGACTAGAAGCATCATAACAGAAAAAAAATATTTTTTTTAGATTTCCATAACAATTTTAATAAATGTATATTATAACACCGATTTTTATTTATTATAGTTTTATATATGGCAGTTCACTTCGTGAGGGGGGCACGTCACGTCACGGTATGCTCTTCAGAGCATTCAAAAATGTTCCGGCAGTGACGTGACGTGACGGAGTTGTATACCCGCTTACATTTGATTACACAGGGAGCATACCTCTCGAAAATGGACGTGACGTGACGGATATGTACAGCAGTACCTTTAAGCATTATCCAGTGCCTATTTATCGAAGAGAGTGCTATTGTAGACGGGGTTAGAGCTTTCGGCTGTTCGATTGCTATCGCCTAATGCGGTCCTAATAAGTTCCAGGAAGTCTACCACTTAAAATGACCTAGAAATCGCTTTGGGTGGAATGTGGATTAGGTTCTATGAAGCTTTTGATGTTATTTCCAATGTTATATCTTTGACTAATTTATTGTATATTGACGTCGATGACAAAGAATACACCGTTTAGCTTCATTTTACACATTCACAGGATAGTTTCATAAATGACATGAAAATACTGCTTTTAAAAGCAGTTATTAGTCCCCAAATTTGCATACGTAAATTTTGTCTTCAAATGATATGCAAACTTGAAATGATATAAGTTAATGAAAAAGCATACATAATTCTGGCTATTTATATATAGCATATATATTAAAAGGCGTATAATTCTGTGTACTTATACAACATACACTAACATTTTGTACAGTGTTCATAAACAGTCTGTAAAGTTACGACACACAACACCGGCCAAATGACCCCGGACAGACGGTGTGAGCTGCGTGATTACAGGCGACACTGTGAGGCTGTATCATTGCACGTGACTGTATACAGACTTTTGTGTATAGCCAGTGTATAGTGTACTACACACCACGTCATCCAAATTACCCCGGACGGACGGTGTGAGCTGCGTGATTACAGGCGACACTGTGAGGCTGTATCATTGTATGTGGCTGTATACAGACTGTTGTGTATAGCCAGTGTATAGTGTACTACACACCACGTCATCCAAATTACCCCGGACGGACGGTGTGAGCTGCGTGATTACAGGCGACACTGTGAGGCTGTGTCATTGTGCGTGGCTGTATACAGACTGTTGTGTATAGCCAGTGTATAGTGTACTACACACCACGTCATCCAAATTACCCCGGACAGACGGTGTGAGCTGCGTGATTACAGGCGACACTGTGAGGCTGTATCATTGGATGTGGCTGTATACAGACTGTTGTGTATAGCCAGTGTATAGTGTACTACACACCAAGTCATCCAAATTACCCCGGACGGACGGTGTGAGCTGCGTGATTACAGGCGACACTGTGAGGCTGTATCATTGTATGTGGCTGTATACAGACTGTTGTGTATAGCCAGTGTATAGTGTACTACACATCACGTCATCCAAATTACCCCGGACGGACGGTGTGAGCTGCGTGATTACAGGCGACACTGTGAGGCTGTATCATTGTATGTGGCTGTATACAGACTGTTGTGTATAGCCAGTGTATAGTGTACTACACACCACGTCATCCAAATTGCCCCGGACGGACGGTGTGAGCTGCGTGATTACAGGCGACACTGTGAGGCTGTGTCATTGTATGTGGCTGTATACAGACTGTTGTGTATAGCCAGTGTATAGTGTACTACACACCACGTCATCCAAATTACCCCGGACGGACGGTGTGAGCTGCGTGATTACAGGCGACACTGTGAGGCTGTGTCATTGTATGTGGCTGTATACAGACAGTTGTGTATAACCAGTGTATAGTGTACTACACACCACGTCATCCAAATTACCCCGGACGGACGGTGTGAGCTGCGTGATTACAGGCGACACTGTGAGGCTGTATCATTGTACGTGGCTGTATACAGACTGTTGTGTATAGCCAGTGTATAGTGGACTACACACCACGTCATCCAAATTACCCCGGACGGACGTGGTGAGCTGCGTGATTACAGGCGACACTGTGAGGCTGTGTCATTGTACGTGACTGTATACAGACTGTTGTGTATATCCAGTGTATAGTGTACTACACACCACGTCATCCAAATTGCCCCGGACGGACGGTGTGAGCTGCGTGATTACAGGCGACACTGTGAGGCTGTGTCATTGTACGTGACTGTATACAGACTGTTGTGTATAGCCAGTGTATAGTGTACTACACACCACGTCATCCAAATTACCCCGGACGGACGGTGTGAGCTGCGTGATTACAGGCGACACTGTGAGGCTGTGTCATTGTACGTGACTGTATACAGACTGTTGTGTATAGCCAGTGTATAGTGTACTACACACCACGTCATCCAAATTACCCCGGACGGACGGTGTGAGCTGCGTGATTACAGGCGACACTGTGAGGCTGTGTCATTGTACGTGACTGTATACAGACTGTTGTGTATAGCCAGTGTATAGTGTACTACACACCACGTCATCCAAATTACCCCGGACGGACGGTGTGAGCTGCGTGATTACAGGCGACACTGTGAGGCTGTCATTGTACGTGACTGTATACAGACTGTTGTGTATAGCCAGTGTATAGTGTACTACACACCACGTCATCCAGATTACCCCGGACGGACGGTGTGAGCTGCGTGATTACAGGCGACACTGTGAGGCTGTGTCATTGTACGTGACTGTATACAGACTGTTGTGTATAGCCAGTGTATAGTGTACTACACACCACGTCATCCAAATTACCCCGGACGGACGGTGTGAGCTGCCTGATTACAGGCGACGGCACACGCAACCTTAGATTACTGCTCCACTACCCGATAAGCCTCGTGTTCCACGCTTTTTATTTCCTTTAATGGTTGAGTACATTGTGTTTCAGTGTTCCCCGGTGACCGATAACCGCTCTCCTAGTCATCATTATTAATCTTCCAGTCAAAAACGGTGCTATTATTTCAAATCCGATTTGTTCGCCTTAATTCACAGGGGTTTATTTCCTTTTTCCGGTTCATGTTTGGTTTCAGCTCTGCTCGAGAGGGTTAAAATGAGTTATGTGAAATGACATTTTGGAGAGTAAAAACGAAGTATGGGTATAAAGAGTGTTGTTGAATAGTTTATTTAAGAATGTTTATGAATACTGAATGAAAAATTGCTTTCCTGCTAATTATGATTCCTGGTAGTTATTTTAAGTAAAAAATGTAGACTCTTTAATTAAAATATTATTAACGTTTCAAGTTTTATTTTTAACACTTAATTAAAGTAATTAAAATACTGTAACAGCGAGATATAACAATATAATTTCGTGTTTCATTTATACATTATTAATTATTGAATGTTCACAAATTCAGCTTTCCTGGTTCGTCGAATGCAGGGGTAAAATTGTATCAATGTTTACTGAAAACTTATTAAACCTCATTACCCATAACGCTTTGATAGAATTAGTGGAAAGGCGGTCACCCTTTAACTTCGTCATCTCGAATTAAACCTTATGCCAAAGGGAAACACCTTTAATCAAATTAATTAATCATTGAACCCCATTGGAAACGCCTAAATGTTTTTGTAGCGCGCATATTTGCAAAATAATTTTTAAAAAGGAGAATGACTAGACTGTTTTTAAATATTATTTTTAAATCCCTAATCTGTCTAAAAATAAACTAAATTTAGGAGACGAGTTTTCTGGTGGAAAAATATATACCACTTGATTTGACTTAGCGTGGAGACTTAAATTTAGCTAGGCCTACATCAAATGTGCGAGAGTGACTAACTATAAGGGGACTGACGAATTTATTAAGCTCACAGTAGTGGAAATGCGGAGGTTATTATAGAATAACTTACATAAATAATTTCCTCAAATCTTGTTCATAAATTTGTATCCAGAACTCTTACCATCAGTGTGTCAATATAATACGCAATAGCAAGGCTACGAGTACCCAGTGCTACTTACATGGTACCTTGACTTTCAATGAAGGGGAGTTCCATTATGGGAGGAAAGTGATGTAAATTGTAGGGGTCGGATGCCCCTATAGGGGGCTGAGTCCGCGGTAACACCATCGTTGCGTAGGAGGTGCCACAGCCACTAATCGGCCATCTAATGTTTCCTTCGCAAATGGTTTGGGCAAATGCTACTTTCAATTCCAACGAGTTCCTAGATATTGATCACATCTGCAAAATGGAGTTTACTGCTTCCTGGAATCACCGATATTTATACTTAAGTGGTGATTAAAGTTAGGTAGTCCAATAGTCGTAACTGTTACCCTAATGAATTGTTATTATTTCCCCAGCAGTTCAGTGATGAAGGTAACGTCGGACTGTTCGGATGAAGAAAATAGCAAATGAATCGTGACCAGTAATGTATGATTTGTTAGTAAAACTTAATGAGTTTACTTTAATTTTTAAAATCATGAGGTATTCTGCCTATTGGCCTGCAGTTAATCCAAATTCAGGGAGATCAGATAACAGGAAGTGCGGACATTTTTACTGAAGAACAGAATAATAACGATGAAAGTGTATCGTCGAAACAAATATCAGTTGATTGATGTTTAGTGCGTTTTTATAGTACTGTATAACGTGGAATTAGACACCGTATTGTCGACGGTATCAAGTTAGCCGTGGCGCGCTATTGTTGTTCGACTTGTCGAGATTTGTCTGTTGGACTGTAGTTTTAATACAGAACATTTACGCACTGCTTGGCTCATAATGACGTATGGTAAGTTGTGATGAATTATTTTAATACTTGTAATAACGCTATCATTAACTATATCATACACATTTATAACAATGTTTTATCTACCAATATTATTTTAATTATTTATTTCACGGAGGAAATGTAGCCTAATATTTAAGTCTAATATATTTTTAAAATCTGCGAAAAAAACGGACGTAGTAATTATCAAAATTTTCTTATCCAATTATAATTATACATGCTGTAAATTCTTCCTGGTAGAGTAGTAGGGCGCGTAACTGGTCTGCAAGTTCCCTGGTTCGATCCCCGCCAATCACCAATGAGTTTTAGCCATGTGATAATGCCGCATTCCGGTGAAAACTACCTATCCTGGAAACAATAAACGGTATTAGGAAACTGACACATATTTTCTCCCTTTTAGCCCAACTTTAATGAATAAATTACTTTTTATTTACTAAATATAGAATATACAAAGCACGGTAGAATGTACAGAAAATCTTGTAATTATGTTGTTTTCAAAAATATCCACCCAAATCCCTGTTTAGGAGACACTACAGAATCCATCGCTACACACGTGGTTTTAAGAGGGGAATTGCCCCCTATTCCCCCCTCAGGGTTATTAAGGGGCAACATATTTCGAATTTCCACTGTTGGTCAATGCTAACTTGACTAGCATATCAAGTTTGATCGAAATTGATCAATAAATAAGAGAGAAATAGTAATTTTTGTATTCCCCATAAGAATAACATTGGACAACGTACTGCGTTTACTGCAAAATGAAAATTTAAATTTTCTCCACAACCAGTAATCGTAGAATAGTAATTCAAAATACTAAATTATAATGGTGAATAGTAATATTTTTATATTTATGTTTTTTAATGAAAAATAAAACTGAATTTTTGATTTTTTAAATCTTGTTATTTCTGAACCCGAATTTTTACAGAAATGCGGGTGGTGTCACTTTGTTGAAAAACTAAAGTTCTACACACAGACATCACGTAAAAATGACTTTTTTGGGTTCAGGGAGCACCAAAACAAATATTTCCGCTGTTAACTCAAATTCGAAAATTTTGACGAAAACAATACTTTCTCCATATACTATGTATAAGGGGGAGAAAGTAAAAAGGGATAGGTCTCAGAGGCGAGGAGATCTTTATATTAATTGAGGAACTCCCTCCACGAACAGCCATACAAAATTAGTTCTTATTTTTAATTATATGAAATACAATTTTCTACTTAATGTTTATGTGTTTTATAGAGAATGTATTAGAAGCAGCGAAATATATGGTGGATGTTTTAAACAACAAGTTTAAACTACGGTACCGTGTTCCTCGCTTTGAATTAAGCGATTTAGTTGTTATAATCATGTTTTCGTTGCCTGCCTGAATGAATTCTCTTCAAAACGAATAACGATTTAATCAAGCATATATCTGAAGACAAATTTGATATTGCCAAACAAATGTTACGATTCTAACAGATATTCATGTATTTTGAATTGTGTTTTTTAATATTTGTTATTAGAAACTCGCTGCATGCGGAGGTTTTCCGCGACAGTGTCAACTATTGTCGGTTATTTGGAAAAAAATACAAACACATGAACCTTGAACACTCCCATAGTCTCTAACCTCCTTTTGCGTGGTTTCGTTTAAAGTCTTGGCTTTTGGTAATGCACTAAACCTATAAAAAAACTCTGGCGAGATTTAAGGAGCGATCGGGGGTAATGGATTTATTTGTGCCAGGCTCCAAATTGAGGTTTGCCAGCGCAATTTACGATAGCCGTTCCCCCCGGCGGCGTGGGTTGACCTATGTAATGTAACCGGGTAAATGACTTGTTATCGATACATTAATCCCCCCCCTCATCGCAATATCGCATCGAGTTTTCTCCACGTCGGACATTGGGGATTGGCAGTTTTCTGAAATACCACCACCTGCACCTCCCTCGCTAGGGAGGGAAAAAATCAATCGAAAATTACGCTAATGGAGTAGAAAATTAATAGAAAACAGCTGTATACGTAATTAAAGCGTAGCATTACTACCAACACTTTTTCCGGGAAAAACGTAACTAATTACGTCAATAATTATGACATCACTAATCATGTTAATTGCCACGTCGTTCGTTGTTCGTTTCGAGTTCATATGGTGTTATAAACCCAAAATATCCACATTTAAAGGTGTGATTAGTGAAATTTTATATTTTATCATTCCACAAACCTATGTAAATAGTAAGTAACAACAAATACGTTGGCAGTTGATCACAGGAGAGGTTGGCGCGGCGGGTGGTGCGGCGCAGGCGTAACATTTGCGCATTTCGCAACCGGTGCGCGCATTATTGTGATTGCGCTCAAGATGTTCTGCGCCCTCAGCGCCGTACCAACACCATGCGCATAAGTTTGCCTTTCACCTCGCTTTCACTTTCACACCGCGACTTATGGCCTTCAACTCTGTGTGCAGCGTTATGAAAGACCCGAACCGACTTCTTCCCAGTTCTGCACTCGTACGCGTCATCCTCCAGTTAGGATCGACTTCTCTTCCGGAGCTCAGATGTGTCCTCTTCTCAAGCTCGTCTTTATAGCCTCGGCTACGGCCGTATGGTACCCGAGGTGCTCGCTGTAATTCTAATCCTAAATTATTATAAATACACGTTGTCTTCACTCCTACCCAGCGAGGTAAAAACTTCGGAGAGCTCGCCAAATGGACAGAAAATGGTCCGCTCATTGTCAGGCTAGACCAAAAGTGTAGGACACGGCAAAACTTAGTAATCCCGAGCGGTGAGCGCGTTGTCGTTTACACGCTCCTGTACATCTTAGTAATAATACAACTACAATGAAACTATATATTCCTTTTCTGCATGAATTTCCGCATCCAACAGTATAAATATATTTTAGTTTAAAATTATGTGTCATTTTTAATAATGAAACAAATAGAGAGTTGTAATAACATGACATGGAAAAGTCAGTAAGCGAGAACTTTTTCTATTTTTGAGGTATAAACAAACTTCCAGCGAGAAATTGTAGCTAATTAGATGATCTTAAATTCGCATTCAAAATATTTTCGATAGAACTTATAGTTTGTCCAATAACCCGATGTAAATAACCGTTATGTTCAGTTCTACGCGCGACGCCGTCGCGGACCACGGCTCCACGCTGTTCCACCACATCCAGTAGGTTATAGTTAAATGCTCATCATTTTACTTAAATATTCACCTAGAAAATATTAATTATGTACATTTCACTCCATATTGTATTGAGATTATTATTTTTATCGTAGCTTTCAATTTTGATAGAAAATTCAGTTATCGAGATGTAATTAGGCTTATGAGGAATCTTATAATTTGATATGTAAAGTAAATTAGGCAGTAAATAATAAGAGACTTATTTGTTTGAAAGAATAAAACATTTTATGATAAGATAAACATATCTGATTAGTGGTATTTTACTCGTGAATCAAAAACTTGTTTTAATCAATAATGAAATAAAATACTTTAGTAAGAAAACATAACGTTGCCTTTTTATGTAAACAAAACCTACTTCCTTTTGAACTAACTGTTTCTTAAACATTTCCCCCTCCAAAATACGAAGGCTTCTTTATCCGTAAATGAATTGTTGTAGTTAAAAATGTAATAAAATAATGAATAAATATATGTTTTTATATCAAAACTCAAAACTAATCCTCTATATCAGCAATATAATCAATCCTATAAAAATATGTTTGGCATTAAAAGTAGAGGAACAAATCAAGGAACTTGTATATGAAGGATACTTAGTCGTTAATAAACCTTTCTACCTAAAATATAAATTAAATAGTATAGAATCAATGTTTTTATGTCAAAAATAAAAAAAAAAATATATAGTGTGGTTTCATGTCAAAAATTGAGGAATGTATCGAGTAAAGCAAATATGTCAGCCATTGAGTCATAAATTATTATTTTTTCGATGAAAATCAAGATTAATTACGTGAAGATTGAAATTTGTATACTAATATTGAAAAATACACGTGTTTTTACGTCATAATTATAGGTTAAATACATTTGAATTTAGTACCAAAAGATAAAGAACTTAATCAGTAATATGATTCCGAAAACCATTGTACAAATTGATCACGCGTCAACAATAACCCATAAGACGCTGTACTACTGAGCGCTGCGACGAGTCCTACACTTTTGAGATATGACCTTGAGCCTGGCCGGACCGAATTTTGGTCTGTCCAGACTATGGTCGCGAGCTCTCCATGGTGTTTCTACCTCGCTGCTCCTACCTACCCCGTTAGACAGTGGTTCCCAAATGACAGTCGGTCGCGGACCCCCAAGTAAATAAATTCAACCATCGGGGACCCCTGAACCTGTGTTAGATTGAAATTATATTTTTTTACTCCGTTACCTCATTATTACCAAAAGTGTTAGTAGTAAGTAATATAACATCCAATTGGGTATAACCAATTAAAGGTACTTGTGGAAAAATAACTTACAAAGTTTTTTTATAAAACTCAAACTATTTTATTTTACAAAGCATATGAGTGAGTTATATTTTGTGACAAAGCAGTGTAAATTAGTAAGTAGGTACAAATAAGTAAAAGGACGTAAACGAATGTTATTATTTTGTCCAGTGTGAATGATGAAATCTATCCTTTTTTCTAAAATATTGAACATTTTGGATATTGGAACCAAGTTTGGAGACATTCACACGGAAACCATCATACATGTTGAGAAGATTTCTACATATATTTGTTCTTCATGTAAAGCCTATTCATATGTGTAGGTTGTACAAAATGGGTTAAATGTGTCATTGCTTTCAGAGATAATGTCTTGTGTTCTTGCACAGTTAGCCAGACATGTAATAACTTCAAAACGTCAAGACAAACTACAAATTGAGGTCGGGGCTCTTCTTCAAAGCCAAAATATGTAAATCCTAATTCCAAATACTTACTGTTGTACTTTATAACTTTGTTACTAGAATTACATTTGTTACTCACGCTGTTAAAGCTAGCACTAGGCTGTTGACAGCTGGACTTAATTTAGGCCCACACTTACATAGTGTTGCCAGACTGACTTTGAAAAACTGCCCGCCATCCGCCAAGGAAATGCCATCTTTTAGCCGGCAATACAGTTTGTAATCCCCACATAATTTCTACACAATCTTAAAAATACCCATATAACTGGGTAATTACCCAGGTAATTACTGCAACACAGAAAAGCGTAATGGGTGGAAGGGCCGGAGGGTTGTTGGTGCCAGATGCCAGTTATGCCTGTACGCAGGTATAGTGGGAGGAAGAACACCATACGTAACAGATCCTCCATTTGTATAACTCTCTCGACAGCTAAAACTTACTATTATTCAAAACAGGTTATGGATTATACTTAGGCTATTTGTTGTTATAGAAGTTAAATTTCTAGAATTAAAAAATAGACCCTAGTTAGATTTAAAATACCAGCTAGCCGCCGCGGACCCCTTGCAAACCACTTGCGGACCCCTGGGGGTCCGCGGACCACCTTTTGGGAACCACTCCGTTAGACAATACGACATTCTTCATTCGTGCACGGCTGTGCATAAACCGCAGAAACGCCACAACAGAACATTTCAAGATTAGCCGTCCTTTACGACCGGATAATACCCGAGTCTATTACGTGTTCTGAGCGATTAAAAGAGTAATTACGCCATAGGAGCTTCGTGAGGCGTATGGGAGCCCTCAATTCCTTTGTAGAGTTTATTTCATGAAACAGTGGAGCGAAAACGAACACGCCGAGAGAAAGTGGGGTATCGATGGATAAATGGGGTTTCGGAGAAACTGAGGGCGAAAATACTTCTGCCCGGCGCCGTATATCTTCCCTTTGTTGTCCTTAACGATTTTACACCTTCAGTCGATTTAGTTTAGTTAGGCTCTGGTTATTCACGGTTGTTGGACTGCTTCGAAACTGTGTCGATAGTCGATTTGAAACAGTTCGTCCTGGCATTTGTTCTTTTAGATACGCAGCATAATACGGGCATTATTTTAACTTTCCGTAATTTTAACGGTAGCCTATGTACAAGCGAAGAAACCGCAGTTAAAATAAATACCCCCGTCGCAGCAAACCTGTGTACTCAGCGAATTTCCGATGCACATTCTTGTCTTAATACTGCATAAAGCCGCTTACCAAGTTTCATAAAAATATATTAACAAATTAGCGATATTTGAATTACTCTTCATAAGAATAACATTGGGGATGAGTCTGTAGGTTTGCTGAAACAATTTTGATGCAAATATCAATACAATGCAACTAGGTGAAGCCACCTAGTTTTATTAATATTCATTCATGAATAAGCGATATATAACATTTGAATCACTCTCCATAAGAATAACATGGGGCTGAATAAGCAGGTTTGCTGCAAAAGGAACGCAAAATATGGGGTTTCATTCAAATATCAATATAACTCAACTAGGTGAAGCCACATACCAAGTTTCATCAACCTACATTCATAAATAAGCGATGTATACCATATTTTAATTATTCTCCATAAGAATAACATGGGGGATGAGTACGCAGGTTTGCTGCAACAAGGAGCACAACAAATGGGTTTTTATGCAAGTATCAGTATAACTCAAGAGGTGAAACTACATACCAAATTTTATTAATTTATGTCATAATTAAGGGAGCCATAAGATTTGACTTATTCTCCTTAAGAATAACATGGGGGCTGAGTACTCAGGTTTGCTGCTACAGGAAGTATCGGTAACAATTGTTTTTTGTGCAAATAAGAATAGACCACAACCAGATAAAGCCACATACCAAGTTTCATTAATATTTGTTCATTAATAAGCGAGATATATAACATTTTACCTATTCTCCATAAGATTAACATTGGACAACGTACTTTGTTTAGCACTTTTTTAATATCTCGGTAACCAATTGACGCAGAGCGATGATCAAAATACCAAATTGTTTGTTTTGTAAGCTAAATTTAATGGTCTAAACAAAAGTTTGGGTTTGAAAAGAATTACATGTAAAAATTTCAAAAAAAAAACAATTTCTGGGACACAACCCCCCCCCCAAAAAACCCCTTTAAAATAGAACGACCTGTTTGGTTCTCGAACTCATGAAAATAGATCCTGCCTTACACGTTTGTACCAAATTTCATCAAGATCGGACCATTTTTACAAAAGTTATCGTGCCTACGGACACATATATAAATATATATATAAATTGGAACGAATGGTGTTTTTGGCATCTGGGGGCCTCAAAACGAAAAGTTATCATGGTCTCGAGCTTAAGTCTTACAATGAGACCTACGGTAATAGCTTCTTCCCTATAGGGGAAATTCGCTAATAAGTGTTGTAGTAATTAGTGTATTATATACGCCGATAGAATTTGTTAATGTCTCGATGTGGAACTATCCAAACCATGTTCTTGCAATGAATACAGAGGCTTATAAAACTCTGTATTCATTGGTTCTTGTTACTATCTAACGTTGATCTTTTGTTAGAAATCATCATTATTTAATAGCCCAATGGCAAATGGCAACTGGGTTCAGTATCGAACGTTAACAACATTTTCAGATCTTGTTTGTTATCGATCTGGCGAACCTCGTATTATACGAGGCCAGCACGCTAACCACTACGCTACCCTACCAGTTGATTGCAAATATCATTGATTGTAGATGTCTGTATCATTGATAAAATCCCAAATTCGCTGTCCATAAAACATATAGGGATTACCACTGTTAATCGCAGGGTAGTATTTATCCGGCTTAAAATTACTTCAGATCTATCAGTAAAAACGCTTTCACAGCGAATCAAGCTTTTTTCTCAGGCTCAAAACGGGGAAACATGATATGCACATTAACCTGTCACTTACGCTTTTGACGGCCGATAAAGAAATCCAAATCCACATACCAACGGCATCCCCTATGCATGCAGCATCCGTCCGTCAGTTACTGCACATCATCGGCGGTGCAGTGTAATATTGGAAGCCAAGAATGTGTTGTGGGGGGGGGGTTGTGCAACGGCTAACACAACGCTAGCCATACTGGGACCACTTATAACTCTTTGTACACGCAATCTTGTGAACCTCGGTGTCTGCCATTGCCATTGTGTAATCCACAGTGATCCATCCTAGGGCTCCTCCCTACGCGAGTAAACCACAAATGGATCACCGGCGTCCTACTATCACTGGCGATGATACTGTTGTTTATAATTGTTTACGTTATACTTTAAAAGTTATCGAGTTTAATGCAAGCATTCGGGACAAATTGCTTGAGTAGGCTTTAGACATACCGGGTGAACATGACGTCCTGGATTGATTAAAATCGTATTTATTAGTAAATACAGTTAAAATAAATATTGTTGTGATATTGTCGTGTGATAGCTGATTTTATTTAGTATAAATATAAGTTACGTTATTGTTTATATTACTACACCAATGCAGCGTTTTCATAAACGTAGAATTGCCTTCAAATTTAAAGTGTTTTTTGGCTTCATTAATCTAATTCGCCGATTAAGAGTCCACAGATATTTTAGGCAAACTATACAAGACAACCACCAAGCATTAATTCCATAAACAATAGTGCAATAATTAAAAGATAACTGGAAATGTTATAAACAATCAATCACAGTGGGATGATGAATAAAACGTGGACAGAATCCGAATATAGACTAGATATTCTCGAAGTCACCTATGATGCAAAGGTGTAAGTGTGCTGAGCTTTTAAATACTGTTAATTTAAATATAATTATATTCGTACTAATGTAAATCAAACAAGCTTAAAATAAATCCAGGTAATGTATATATTTACATTCAGTTAAATGTAAACAAACAATGACGACAACGGAGCACTACGACCAGCTGTGGTGACCCATACCTCTTAGTTTTAGTTTCCTTGGTCGTACGTAAGTCCTTCACCGTCATTATATTGTTTGATATAAGTCACTAAGAGAGATATGAAAACACTTACAGAAACACATGGTAGATTACTCCCAATCGTCTTAATAAAAAGCCACTAAAATCTAATTGTTTTTAAATTCGGAGTTTTGCTTTAAATTTGGCAACCGGAATCTCGTTTGTATGATGACCTATATCTTGAATAGATATATTAACTATTCCTGTGCCAATAAAACCAGTAGATTTTGCGTGATTATAAACATTGGCAGATACTATTGGTTACATATTTAGTAAAAACTAGATAAGCATTGATTATCTGCAATCACTTTGCATACAATCGCAATAAAGAATCGTAGTATTTTTGCAAGTGTGTTTAACTGTCGACAAAACATATAAGTTAAATATCGATTTAGATTACAATTCTCCTGAGATATAATTCCATAGAGTACTGTATGTCAGATTTGTTTATTCAGTCAATTCCCGGAAAACTTACTCTCAAAGGGCAATCATGAAGAAAGTCAATATGGTCACCTCTCAAAGTCGTCCCTCTTAAAACCGTTTACCGCACCACCATAAATAAAACTGGACCGTACTTAATGAGGGTTGGCTGATGACACCGCTGGTTACTGCTGACTGATCTGATCCTAATGGAACTAGTTCGTAGGAAAGGATCCTGAACTGAATGGCAACAGTAGTAGTGTTTAATTAAAAGTGTAAAGTTAGTTTAGATTTTGTATTTAAGAAATTATATTGGTAATTTTCCAACACTCATTGTAAAAAGTTTTACGATGTTTCCGGGTCTGAAATCTGATCCCGTCTTCAGGTCAGATAATACCTAGAACATAAGACAAATACACAAGATGTTAAAGGTACAATCCAGTTAAGGCTGGAATAACGACAAAAAGCTAAATAGAGACCTATTATCTTTTTCCAGGCTATTAGCAATCCAGCCTTGCCTGGATTGATCCATTCATATTTTGTGTAGTTTTCTTATGTTATAATTATTTTCTGACCTGAATACGGGATCAGATTCCAGATCCGGAAACATAAAACTTCTTTTTACAATCAGTTATGGAAAATGTCCACAATAATTTCTTAAATAACAAATCTAAACTAACTTTACATTATTAATTAAACACTACTTACTGCACAGAGTGTAGTGATTCAGTTCAGAATCCTTTCCTACGAACTAGTTCCAGTAGGATCGGATCGGTCGGCAGTAACCAGCGGTGTGTCATCAGCCGACCCTCATTAGTACGGACCAGTGATTTAAGGTGGTATGGTACGGGTTTGAGAGGGACGAGTTTGAGACGGTCAATATGGTACAGTAGTTTGTTTAAATGTTAATGAATTTAAATAGAACAGTTTATATGATATTTTATACATAATGTTTGTTTATTGTTGATACATGCGAGCTGTATTTTTTAAACTAAATTTAATTACACTTTAAACTGCACAACGATAAACTACTTTGTCGCTTTATTGAAAGCCTAATCAAATATTAATTTATATTTCATCGGGTAAACGAACACGCCACATACCTAAGTTTCTGTAAACCCGTGGCTAAAATTATTTAAACGCTCATTAGGGGTTAATCGATGTTACCACCGATGTAATACCAGCTCTAATGTGTTTTGCTGCACAGTGAAGTCGGCTGAAGTTGTACTGGGACCGCATCGGTGTTACCTCTACTTTGTACGTGGCTCAATACAATATAGGATGCAGTTATATGGCGCGCTCGGAAAAAGTATGAATAATTTTACTGTGGTGTTGGTACGTTTACATTAACGACATACAGTAGTAGTATCCAGTTAATATCGTTCATCACACGTAGAACAAGTGTGAGGCTAATTGTTATATGTATGTTATTCACCCTTTTCACACCGGTTTTAACCTTGATTATATATTGTGTTTTTTAATCATTTACTTATTTATTTCCCATCATTGACCTAACGAATAGGTATTGAATAATTTATGAACAAACAATCAATCGAGCAAATCACAAACACAACCCTAATAAACATGTAATACAAATAAATGTAAACATCGTACATTCGAGACGTAGGTGATCCGTTTGAACTATTTGGCAAATTGACGAATGTTAAATATTTTACATACGACTTATTAATGTCATCGCATCCTCAGTCAAAGGTTTACAATAGACTATAGAACGGAATTAAATGTTTAATTAACTATTATTCTTTATTTCGGAGGCCAAATCGTCACCACATAATACGATGTGTGTTTATTACCAATGCGGTGTGTATGCATTTTATTTCGCCGCACGCTTTGTAGATTCACAAACTCGACATCAGGCGCGAACTCGGTAAAACACATTTCGGCATAACGCCGCGCCGTGCGTGAGAGGGAGAGAGAGGGTGACAGTGGGGATTGAGTTGTGGGGAGGGATGGGAGGGAGCTTTTTAGGGTCGTGTTTTATTATGAAGGGTCGACCCATCCCGGATTGGCAACAAAGGGTTCGTAGGGTCGGGGTGGTTAGTTTTAATTCAATATAGATCCAATAAACACGGGGGAGGGGGATGTCACCACGAACGCTGATATGGTGTACAAATGTTGAAATTGATACCGGTATTGGCATCATCGGCGACAGGCCGCGAGAGCAGCATTGTCACAGCCGGTGACAATGAAATTGTAGCCCATCGCTCTCTTGCCTTATGCCGCGTATACAATGTTACTCGTAGTTACATATAAAAGCTTCGTGCCTTATGAAAGACTCTTGTTTTAAGGAGCACTAACCAAAGTATAACTGTAAAATGCCATCATTGTTTTGTAAAATGCCTTGATATTGTATGAATCTATATACTGTAACAAACAACTATTAAATTTGATAACCCCAGATTTGTACATGGATAACTTAGAAATAAATTCGAAAATGGTTGTTTAATTGTGCACAATATTGCCATTTTTATTTCAATACACACGCTCCTTGGAATTGCGAAATTTAGTCGGTTTCTGGTAATTAAGGTTGATAACGGCAATTTTAGCCCGAGTTTTAGGGATTGATTGCATTAGAACAACTGATTTTGTAATGCAGTAAAATTATTGTATATTGTTCTCAAATGTTTGCTGATTGGTACAATTGTTTAGTAGTTGGATGCTTTGCTAAAACCCTAAATTATGGTGATGTTTGACTAAACCTAGACTAACAAATGGTTCACTAGCATCTTCACTCATTATAGATACGTTAGGGAAATATTACAGTTTGAGTTTTAAAGACATCGAAATTAAAATCATAAGATTCTCAGGTAGCGAATAAATGTATTTTTTAAATGTTGTAAATATGATGCAGACCAAATTGGAGTCTGGAGTTAGTTTTTCAACCAAAATTGAAGTGTTAGGAGGGAGTTTTACTGTTGTACATGTATGTTTATATACACCCGGTATAATATATAACGCGGTATTGTGGGATGCGGGAGACCCGATGCAATAATAAATATCCCTCGACAACTTAACCCGGAGACAGTTACTGGACCGAGAAATATTTTAATTTGTTGTCCCCCAACTTACCCACTGCGGGATCATTTAATCGCCGGAATTTACTTCTTGATTGTTTTGTTATTTGTATAATTCGGAATGGAGCTTTCCCTTTCTCCATTAAACTGGATAAAGAAAAGCTTCTTGGTTGATAATCTGCAATCCAGTTAGTTCGAGGCTTAAAAACGATTGGAATTTTGTTATCGGTTTTATATTATTTTTATAATCGGGAGATTGTTGTAAAGCCCATTTCCGACAGTAACAATATTTTCACTTAGCACTTTGACAATTTTATGTGCTCGATCCAAGAGCCATGCAGAAGTTTAACAATCATAAAACTCAAGAATCGAAAAGGAACAAAATCTTGCCTCGATATAATTTAGACATTACTCAAAACACTTGTTATGGTGGTTTGAAATTATTAAAATCTCATACCAACGATATTAAAATTGTAGAAAATATCTCGTTCAAGCTGTTTAAGCCAACTTGGAAAGTATATTTCCTCCAAGATGGTTTATATACTAAAAAACAAACACTTTGTTTATATACTAAAAAAGCGTTATATTCACAAAAGATTTAGGGTAAGCATGTACTTAATTGTTGACACGATTGGCTGTACTAATGTGCTTGACAAAAATAAAGATTATTTTATTTGCGTGTAACGGACTTAACGGATTTGTCATATTCATATTTCTCAATTTTGTATATTGATTTACTCATATGAAATGTGTTTGTATACATTTCTATGGTTTACAAGTACAATACACAAATCAGTTAAAACTTGCTTTTGTTTGTGTAAAAACATTTGTAATACCAACAGACCGACCTACTAAATGTTGTGTTGATGAATTTTTAATTAAGCTATTCTTTTAAGATATTTGTTATCATTAACTGGTTTTCATTTTATTGCTCTGTGAATATTTGTAACACTTCATTAAAACGATCTTAACTTAGTCAGTGGGTTTTGGTTACAAAACGTATTCTGTATCGGATAGTGGGGCTTAAAGGAGTTGTATCCATTACAAAGCAGAAGGTTTAGTGTAGGTGTTGTAGTGCTGTGAAAGTTGCGCTAGATTTCAATTTTAGTGAGTTATTTGCCGCCATGCAATTAATCCTCGGGGAGAATTTCGGTGTTGATTAGAACAATTGCCGCGTAATCGCAGAGAGCTCAAGGTTGCCCGCCGAAGTCTAGCCTCCTGATGGACGAACTACACCTCGACCGCAGAAGAAGGACCTTACATGCAGTATAGTAGTCATATCGTCGCAGAAAAACTCAACTTTGTGGAAAAGTATTGATATCCTCTGCTGGACGACATTTCATTACGTTTTAGATTATTTCCGCTTTAAAGAACCTGTGCCATGGTAAAACGTAAGCCCGAGGCCATACAGACCTTCGTTTTAAGGCCCTTGGATGCCGGAAATACCTTCCGTTTAAATTTATGTATTATTTTGTATAGAAAATCATACTGGAATAAGTGATGTTATACATAATGTGTGATATATGCAATCATATTACGTGTACGCAACAAGTAAGATTTTGATTCGTTTCACTACTGTAATTAACTTCTTAATGAACAATTAGTAAATTGAATTAATTATCTTAACATCTGGTGTTCAACACAAATTATTAAAGCTTTTAACAGAAGGTTTAGTTATGCTCATTACTTTATGATGGAAACTATTTAAAACGTTCTGCTTCCATATCTAATCTCTTAACATTTATTTGTAGAATATTTGGTAAAATTATTGTAATGAAAGATTAAAATCGTAAGGTTAATATTTCTTAAGATTCAGAAATGCTAAATACCACCGTTGCAGCAAACCTGCATACTCAGCGAATATCAAATGGTACTTCACTGAGTCATGAAGCCACTTACCAACTTTAATCAAAGCATATTAATAAATAAGCAAGATATAACATTTTATTTATTCCCCATAAGAAAAACATTAGGACTGAGTATGCAGGTTTGTTGCATCAAGAACCACAAAATCTGGTTTTTATGCAAATACCAATAGATCACCTCCAGATGAAGCAACATACCAAGTTTTATCAATTTATGTTCATAAACAAGCAAGATATCACATGTTTATTATTCTCCATAAGAATAACATTATATATGCTGAGTACGCAGGTTTGCTGCCATGGGGACCACCAAAGCATTAAAACCCACCATATAAAGCCACTTACCAAGTTTCATTAATATATGTTCATTAATAAGCGAGATATACAATTTTACTTATTCTCCATAAGATTAACATTGGACAACGTACTGTGTTTAGCACTCTCAATATCTCGGTATCCAGTTGGCCTAGAGCGATGATCATAATACCAAATTGTTTGTTTTTAAGCTGAATTTAATGGTGTAAACCAAAATTGTGTAAAAAGTTCAAAAAATCCATTTTTGGGGTACAAGACTCCCCCAAAACCCCCCTTAAAGTAGAGCGACCTGTCTGGTTCGCGAACTCATGAAAAAAGATACTGCCTTACACGTTTATACCAAATTTCATCAAGATCGGACCATTTTTACGAAAGTTATCGTGCCTACGGACACACACACACACACACACACACACACACACACACACACACACACACACACACACACACACACACACACACACATATATATGAATTTGAACGAATGGTGTTTTTGGAATCTGGGAGCCTCAAAACGAAAAGTTATCATGGTCCCGGGCCTAGGTCTTACCATGCCACCTACGGTAGGTATCTTCTTCCCTATAGAGGAAATTCGCTAAAACACATTTCTTTGACATCCGGAGTAAGATCGTTATGATATCACGTATATATATAATTTTGCGAAGTATATTTCTCTCAATATCAGCAGTAACAACTTGTGTCAACGGGACAGTTTAATGAGCGGACACGTTGAGATTGAAATGGCAAACGTAGAGTTGGCCTGGGGCTCGGAGATAACACTCACTCATTGACACTCTCCCCGTTAACCCTTTTGACCGATTGAAATCATTCTTTAGCGATTTAAAGCCCGGTCGAAATGAGTTCGGCTTTCTTGTCAGCTTGATCCTCTATTGTCCATTGCTCCTTTGTAATTTCATTTACCTGCTCGGATTTCTTTCTTCGTCGCTCTTTCGAAGAGAACGGAACTCTTCGAACTGGAATTAATAACTGTCTTTTACAATTTTTTATTTTTACCTAAGTATTTCATCTTTTGTGACTTGGAATCTTTAGTCCCCTTATTTCGGGATAAATTCGTGCAATACAAATATTATTCCAGTACCTTTGCAAAACTTGACAGTAGTATAAAATAGCTAAATAGTTTAAAATGACGTATCATATGTACATAGTAGTGTAAAGTGTGGTGTAATAAAGTAGCGTTTAACCTACGCGTACCGACCATCGACAGTAATTTAGTCGAATTGTATTTGTAGCTCCTTGGACTCTGCATAAGAACCGAATCTTATAACTTTTTAATTTTGATTTGACCCACGTATTAAATGATAGTTTAAACATTATTTCATACTTCCGCACTGATAATTTATGGTGCCCTCACTCTTTTGATTAAATTATGTAAATAGGATTATTATCTGTAACCTGTGTAAAAAATAGCCTAGTTTAAAGTAACATAACAGTTACAAAATATAAAATTTGTTTAAGGTATACCTCAGTAAACTCTAGTTCACCGACCGTCGACATTAATGTATCAAAATTGTAATTGTGTTCTTTAGAGTTTTGCAATTTTAATTTATTTAAAAAGTATCATCAGTCGAAATTATATTAATAATAGTGCTATTACAAATATTCCATTCAAAACCAGTAAATCCTCCAGCAAACAAACGTTTTAACAATTACAAATCGTATATATAAAAAAGTCTTGGTAAAAACTTTATTGGTGTGTTTTTTATGAAAGAAGAACACAGTAAGGGACTAATATAGACCGTGGGTATTAAGCCGTGTTGTTTTGAGGCCTTAAAAATGCAGGAGAGCAGAAAGGGTGTAATACGCGGGATCCTTTTAACCGACGATACCGGCTTTGTTCGCTGTGTTACGCAACTATCTGCACTAACATTGTTTGACTCGACTCATCCGCTGTGTATATTTTTGTAAAATCACTGAAAGGGAACTATACCGATATTAATACGATCGAATTGTCCTCAGTTTGGGCCTCGCGATTCAATTAGTACGGAACGTCAAACACAAAGTATGAAAAGCCTAATTATTTTAGAGCGCGTCTAAGAATTGAACACATTAAATACTCAGTTCGAGGTTGTTGGAGCTCTGCGTTTAGTTAGCGTTCAAAGGAGAGCTATTTTCGATTTGTGATCAGTAATGAAAATACGGGTTGGAAAATTAAGAAAATATTTTGGAAAAAGTAATTCCCAATCCCCATAGACTACAATATTCTTTAATTT